>JAFVLL020030913.1:0-12500 GCA_021397915.2 Tor tambroides
GCATGCCTGATTTACTGAAGGTGACACAAATGCAAGTCACCTGGCCATAAATGCATGTGACAATAACACAGACAAAGCAGGATTATTCAGCTCAATGTGACATGCTCAAATCTGCAAAAGTGCATGTGATCAAACAGATTAAGAAGCAGAACAACCCACAGGGCATCACAGATGCATTTAAAAATACTCTAGATGCAGTGTGGTACAAATGGCAATACCCTGGCATACCAACAAAAGAAAAAAAAAACATGGTGTGGCACCCACTCATGCTGTCTAGTTAGTCAGCACACAAGGATTTGAGACAGCCACAGTCTACATTCTTCAGTCTATATACACAAACATCAGACATCATGCTGTGTGTTTACTTTACTATTATCATAATTAATACTGCGATTGAACTATTTCTCCCTCTCTAAACGCGTGTAAACAGTTTATTAGACAGTTATAAACGCCAGCATATAAATCACTATTCTTAAAAATGTTTAAAATCACTGATCTTAAGATGTTATAATACAACACAAATGGAGACAAATCCGACAACCATGACCAGTTAACTAGCTTACTGCGTTATGTGTAGATTAATTCGGTTTTCAAACTAAGGAGAACTAAGTGAAAACAAGTTAGCCAAACAGCTAACAGCTAATGCCGTATACAAAAGTCAAACGAGGTGACCAAACACTTTTTAAATACAACAAACCTGAAACAAAATACATTAAAGTTAGATTCTAAGAAAAAAAAATCAAACTATTTATAACTTTAAAATCGCTAGCAGCAGTTTAAGCGCAGTTTAATAGTTATCTGGACTGTTAGCCCGAGCTAGCTAAATACGTATAAAAACACCTTATATGGCGTATTTAAGATCATTTATTTAAAAAAGTGAAACCAAATACTATTTTATGAGGTAAACAATTAATAAAAAGCTATTTATGAGTAGTCTGTCAAACTGACGATTATTAGGCGAGACCAAAATAAAGTCGAACTAGCGTTTCAAAAGCGAGTAACTTAAGGTTAAAAACAAACTGATTTACGAACACTTGATCGATTTCATCTATTTCTGAAAGGGGTTTAACAGGTAGATAAGCCAGTTTCGACTGAAAACACAACGCCTCAAGGCAGGATGGGAGTGAGTGTGTGTGTGTGTGTGTGCCTGTCCTGCCTGACGAGCTTATGATCAGAAAAACTGATAAGCACAAATCAATCAGACTGTAAACACCTCCAGCATTAATCACACGTGAATCCCCCAAACACACACAGACATGTGAACGGATTCTCCGCTCCGGTTCTGAACGCAATCAGGCGTGATATAAAGGACTTTTCTCCGCTTTTCTCCTCATTCGCGACGGAATAAAAGATCCTGTGCTGACAGCATCTCTCTTTCTCTGTCTGTCGCGCTGACCTGCGCCATCTTTGCAGAAAGACTCTCTTTGGGATGCAGTTGCTTGCAAACAAAGAGCAGCCCTCCTCTGGCCACAGACTAACCGCTTTCTGAAACGCTGCTCTTACCTTCTGTGTGCTGGATCCTGGCTCCAAAGAACAGCGCTAAAAACACGAGACGACACGGTATTGCATCCATCATCATCATCATCCTCCTCATCATCATCTTCATCCTCATCCTCCTCGCGCACGCTTCTTCTGCGAGACTCCAGTAGTTGAGTGTGAGGAGCGCCAGAGGAGAGAGAGAGAGAAGGGAAGAGCAGCGCTGCGCTGATTGGCTGGACGCAGCGTCACTGAGCCCCGCCCAGCGGAGTAAACGCGACGCGTCTGGAGCTCAGCTGGAGAATAACACGCGTTCATTGCGTAAGAACACATTCCTGTCTTTCTGTCTGAGCGCTTTGGCCAGACTCGCTTCTCTTTCCTCTTTACTCTTTACAGTACTATAGAAATATGGCAACTGGACATTTAACAAAACTCCTGACTGGAGTAACAATTACTGATTAAACTCATATGTGACCCTGGACGGCAAGACCAGTCATAAGGGTCAATATTTGGCTGAGATACAACTATTTGAAAATCTGGAATCTGAGGGTGCCTTTTGTCCAAATTAAGTTCTTGGCAATGCATATTACTAATCAGAAATTAAGTTTTGATATATTTACGGTAAAATATCTTCATGGAACACTATCTTTACTTAATATCCTAATGATTTTTGGCATAAAAGAAAAATCGGTAATTTTGACCCATACAATGTATTTTTGGCTATTGCTACAAATATACCTGTGCTACTTAAGACTGCTTTTGTGCTTCAGGGTCACACACATACACACACAAATATATATATATATATATATACACAAATATATATATATATATATATATATATATATATATATATATCATGTATCCGCCATGCTATAAGACTGTAAACCAAAATATATAGGTGGATTATAGGTGTTACATGATTACAGGTGGATCAAACACAATATAAATAAAAATAACATTTACAAAGATTTTTATATGGCGTGTTTCAGTAGTGAACAACACCGATAAATTCCAGTTCAGTCTGATGAATAAGCTTGTTACATAATCAGATTATTTTTCAAGTAACTAGTAAAGTAATGCATTACTTTTAAATTTAAAATGAAATATCTGAGTTACTTTTTCAAATAAGTAACACAAGTTACTTTGTTTTCCCATTTATTCAATGACAACTCTCTTGTCCCTGTGTTTAGAGAAACAGGAGTGAGTGGAACTTTAGCCAGAGGCTTATTAATTTCACTTTTGGTGTTAAATTGCCTTTACAGTTGCCAAAAAAATATAACTTTTTAATTATTTGTTATTAAAAAAAATAAGCAAGCCCAGCCCAGCCCAGGTGACCAAAAGTAATGCATTACTTCCCATAAAAAGTAACTAAGTATTGCAATTAGTTACTTTTGTATGTAGTAACGCGATACTGTAATGCATTACTTTTGGAAACTGGAAATAACATCCAAACATACTGAATATACACAGCATGTCTCTCGGTCCACATGGTCTTTGTGTCTCCTCTGCTGCCTCTTATGCATATATTCATCTGAGGGGACAAAAAACATCTGACCTCGTCAATCCTCCAACCCCCAAACCCCAGAGATTGATGAGGGCCCATTGTTGGATCAGGTCTGGACTCAGGGGCCCTTCCCCCTCCAGCGCTCTCACTGAGGGCCCGATTCCTCAGAAACTCATGTGATTTAGCCCTGTCCTCCTCCTCTGTCACAGAATGCTGGTTTGTTATGATATGTGTTATAGCCTCCTGCACCCGCTGCTGCTGCGCTGCCATCTGGACTTCAGCTCTGGTGATCTGGACGAGCTCAGACCTGATAAAGCACATGTGTGTCCTATCAGCTGAAACAGACCCGTCTGATCATGAGCTCATCAGTCTGAGAAAACACTTAACACTTCTGCAACAACACATTCAAAGCAGTCGTATTTTAGTATTATTTATATATTATTGTGGTATTAATATTTTGAACTAGTATTTATTTATATATTTTCAGTTTTTATTTAATTTTTGTAAGTAATTTTAAGTGCATTTGTCTTTTTAAATTGTATTATATTTATTTATTTTATTATTTATTCTTTGTAGCTTATTTCAGTTTTAGTTATCTAACTAGTTTTAGTTTAATTTCAACCTAAACTTATTTCATTTAGTTGCTATCACAACATTCTAATTAAAGTTCTTAAGCTTTTCATTTGATATCTATATTTTATTTCAGCTTCATTTCATTTACTTGAAAATATATATGTATATATATATATTTTTTTTACAATTGCAAAACTGTAAATGTTCCCCCACATTGGCCTTTATGTCAAAATAATAATTCAAATAATAAGGTGTTTTTTTATATGTTATTATATTCCTTATGTTGTATGATGTCTTGCATGGTATATTAATTTTTATTTATTTTTTTAATTTTGATTGTGTTGTGTTTTACTTTGTATTATTTTATTGTTTATTGCAATTAATGTTGTTTATATGATTATTTATATGGTTGAATGTATGTTTTCATTGCAGCAAGACACAATTTATTAGACATAATAAAGTATATTTCAGTTCAAGACTGAACATTCGAGTGCCACATAATGCAAACATAACATTAGGAAAAGAAGATCTAAAAAAAATAATAATTCATTAAAAAAATCAATAATATTTTGGGATTTATATAGTCAAGAATTTAAAGTTGTAATGCATTTTTAAAACTTCCTGCAGTGGTAAAATATGTATATTTTTAAGGTGTCGTTGGTAAATGGACAATTACATTAATTATACACGTAGCTGTTGAGCATAAGAAGTGATTTGCATGGAATATGCATTAACCTGACCTGGTTTTGGCAAAGGATGGGTGTGGTGTTTAACCTTGAGACGTGTTAGAAATGGCCCGTCTGGCGCACGCCTCATTTAGAGCCCGAAACACAGAAACGCTCATTAATTCACGCTGCAACAGTGTTCTACTAAAAAAAACTTTCTCTGCTATTAAGCAGTAATGGGGTTAACCATAAGTAGGCCAAACAAAAAAATCTCTTCACTTAAGGGAATATTTCGGTCCTCAGAGTAATCCTTCAACAAAGTACATGCTCAAAAGTAGATAAGGCCATTTTTGTGCTAATTGGGCAAATAAAAGAGGTACAAAGTGTTACATTATGACCAGCAGCACTGAGATTGAGCAGTGTCGGATTTAAGTAGTATAAGAGACTTTAGAGCTGAAATCTAATGCATAATTCATATATTGCCTCTTGCCTGTGTCAAAACAGCCTTTTTAATCTACAGAGATCAAAAAGATTGGATTTTCATAGACATACAACCTCAAAATCTGAAGGAGATGTGAGTTGTGCTTGTAAAACTCACTGCCACAATGTATCTGTGGTTGCTAGGGTGCTTCTATGTGGTTGCTAAGTGATTGCATACTGACAAAAATCAACAGAGCCCCAACCTGAAATCTCTGATACTCTGCTCTTTTTCAGTGTAGGTCAATGGGATATTTACACCAAATTTATCCTCTGCCAGGGGAAAACTGCGGAAGTCTGCTTCCGTTACGAAATAAAGAAGTAGAAAATGTGACTTTTTTCTCACAATTCTGAGTTTACATCTCACAATTCTGTGTGTGTGTGTGTATTGTTGTTGTTGTTGTTGTTTTTTGTTTTCACCTCAGAATAAAGTAAAAAAAATAAATAAATGAAAAAAATAAATAAAAATGTAAATGTGACTTTTTTTCTGACAATGCAAACTTTTTTCTTGCAATTTGGAGTTTATATATCATAGTGCTGTTTTTTTTTTCCACCAAAGATTAAAAAAGTAATTGTGAGTTTATTTTTTTCTCTCAGAATTATGAGTAAAATAAGTCAAAACTGTGAGAAAAAAGTGGCAATTACCTGTTTTAGTTGTTTATTTATTTGATTTTTATTTTGTTGTGGAAATGGGCTTCCATAGAAAGTTATAGGTCTAACCACTTAGAGAAGTAAAAAGCCTTTTATTATGAGATTAAAGTCTCAATTTTATTCACCCGTAATCTAAATTTACAGGTTATTTTGTTCATAAAACAGACGTGTGCTGCATTAAACTTTAAACAGTGGCTGGTTAAATCTTTATAATTGACCTTCCTTTAAGAGAAACGACTGTTGTTTCTTCACAGCAGAAAGCACCGGTGCGTTCCTGGTTTAGCTGATGCTGAAAACATATTTCCTGTTTCGTAAGTGTCTCCAATGGCGTTTGCTCTGCTTATTATGGGATGTTTGGCTGGTGGTTAATGAGGAGTCCTGAAGAAACGTCTGGATGACTTCACTCACACTCCAGTGACCAGACAGAGCGCTTCCTCAAACGCGGTCAGATGAGTTGGAGCATTCATACAAAGAAGCCAGAAATCTTGACTTGAGTCCCTCTGTCCCAGCGGAGGAACTTCTGTTTTCTGGAGGCTGTGGCTCCTCATGCAGACGTGTGAATGAGGACAGTTTGACTCCAGCATGAATCAGGACTGTCTCCTCGAGTCTCGCCCGTCTGCCATACTCACTCACACTCCCTCGCGTCTCATGGGTTACTGAGGGTCACACACCATTTTTCCTTAATTAGCGTTATTTAAGACTTTCTGAAACACGCTCTCATTGGGGCATTCATGTCTGAGGGAGGAGAGCTGTGTTGAGATGAGAGAGATGAACACATTCACACCGCCCCTGGGTCGACTTAGACTTTTAATTATTTTTACCACAGTTTGCTCAGGATAAATGTATTACACTGTTACGTGTAACTCGCTCAGAACCGTTCGTGATACAGATAATGAATAATACCACAAACAGTGTGCTAGACAGCTTTCCTTTAAAGGAATAGATTACCTAAAAATGAAAATGTGCTCACACTCAGTTCATCAGAGATGTAGATGAGTGTGTTTCTTCATCAGGTTTGGAGAAATGTGTCTCAGCAGTGGATGCTCTGCAGTGAATGGGTGCCGTCAGAGTGAGAGTTCAAACAGCTGATAAAAACATTACAATAATCCACACCACTCCAGTCCATCAGTTAACATCTGGAGAAGACAAAAGCTCAAACAAATCCATTAAGATGTTTTTAACTCAAATCTGAGTCCATAATCCATAATAACGCTTCCTCCAGTGAAAAAGTCCATCTCCTGTTGTCTCTCACATCAAAATCCAGCCACATATTTGTTTAGAGCTGCTTGATCTGTGCAGATTTCCCTCCTGATTCATAAAACTTTTTCACTGGAGGAAGCGTTATTATGGATTATGGACTCGTATTTGAGTTAAAAACATCTTAATGCTGGATTAGTTTCAGTTTTTGTCTTCTCCAGATGTTAACTGATGGACTGGTGTGGATTATTGTGATGTTTTTATCAGCTGTTTTGGACTTTCTCATTCTGGTCACACCATTCGCAGAAGAACATTGCTGAGACATTTCTCCAAACCTGATGAAGAAACAAACACATCTACATCTTGGATGACCTGAGGATGAACACATTTACTTTTTACTTTACTTTACTTTTAGTCATTTAGCAGACGCTTTTATCCAAAGCGACTTACAAATAAGAAAAAGTAACAAACTAAAAGTCAAAACTCTGTAAATACTATATAAACACACACATTTAAAAATAAATAAATTAAATAAAAATGACAAATGCATACATTTCAAAAATTAAACATTTAAATGAAAACAAAGTAACGCTATAACAATTTAAAATATTAAAACAACAAATGGTATGAGTATAATAATGCTTCTAACATAACAACTAAGCCAAACACCCAAAAACAACATGTGTATGTACAGTCACACACATATACATATACATACATATAAAAATAAATTCAGTATATATATTATTTCATTTCCATGTAGTATGAAGTACTAAAATAACTCAAATTAAATGAAATTAAAACTTAATAAACAACCAATACAGACATCAACACGGAGTCAAACACACGTGTTTTAAAAACAACAACAACAACTTACTAACACATAGTAAGAAATGGTTATAAAAACTGAAACAGAAGTGAAACAAGTAGTAGGAAAGAGGAAAAATTAAAGTGATACTCATTTACAGCACATTCTCATTTTTGATTGAATTATTCCTTTAAGTTGACATGAAATGAAAATTCATCTAATTTCTAAATGCATTTTATAGACCTTATTGTGAACAATTCATCCATGTATGTTTAATTTATAAAGTGCCCCTATTATGGGTTATGAAAGGTTCATATTTTGGTTTTGGGAGTCCCCAACAACAGGTTGACATGCATGCAAGGCCAAAAACACTTTCATTGTCTTATAATATGCATTTATTTTTACCTTATTTGCTCAATGACAAAACGATTCGTTTAAGATTAATTTTTCCAAACCCCTCCTTTGCGTGATACTAATCTGCTGTGATTGGTCCGATCGGTTTTATTTTCATTTCATCATGCCTGTAATGCCTGTTTTACCGCTCCTTAAGCGGCACCTAGTGGCAAAGAATGAATTTGCATTTTCATTCAGACCAACGCAAAAAAACCAACAAGTGGGCGGGGAATATGCTAATGATTCATGGTGACGTCAACATGAAACGGCTTGGGATTTGTTTTAAAAACGACTCAGTTCAATGATTCAGAGTCGACTCTTTCTTTTGAGAGACAATAACTTTACACACCGTGCACTTTCAGATTTAAAACTTTGCAGGATGTTTTCATTCATTTAGAGCTGTGTTACACACTACATGAAAACTCATTTTCAAAAATACATAATAGGGGCACTTTAAAAAAATGTTTTTACTTTGAATTGTTTAATCAAAATATTTGAACTAGATCTTCCAGTGAAGCTTCAGTCTTCTCTCTGGTTACTTATGCAGGGTTTCTCCAATCATTTAGTGCTCTTAAACCCCACCCCTTCAAACCCAGAGTGCCACGCCCACATCTCAACATCCAATCAACAACTGAAATACAGAACCAAACCCCACCCTACATTTACACTACAGAAGGAAAGATCTGTTCCTTTATTTCATGGTGACTTTGAATCATGCTTGTGTCTGAGACGCTCTTGCAGTCCAATCAGTGTGCAAACAGAGCGTGTAGCAAATTATTTCCTCTCACTCTCATTTTCCTGATTGCTGTTTTGACGCAGGCTGCCAGGGCCCTCCCGGTGCTCAGGTGACAGTGGCAGACCTCTCTTTAAGTGTTAATGGGACGTCACCAGCTGTCCGCACAGGTAGATCCAGAGCCCCGCTCCGAACCATCTGTGCATCCTCCATCATTACTGCCTCCGAACAGAGAACAGAGAACAGAGAGAGAGAGACACAGAGAGATAGAGAGAGAGAGAGAGAGAGAGAGAGCGAGGTGGCCAGAGCTCAGGAGACTCAAACGGAAGGAGGGATTAAACAGAGAGCAGATAATGAGAAGCGCTGGATCTCCCGGAGGAATATGACCAGCTGTCACTCACAAACCCCAGCGGCCACCTGGAGCCGGTTCCCACAGTCACCAAACCCACTGGAACTCATCATGTGACGCAACACACACTTCATTCAGACTCTGCCAGACTGCTCCAGGATCAGCTCTCCATATCAGACTCAGGATCAGTGTTGGGGGAAAGGTACTTTTAAAAGTAATGCATTACAATATTGCGTTGCCCCATAAAAAAGTAACCAATTGCGTTACTCAGTTACTTTTTATGGAAAGTAATGCATTACTTTTGCGTTAGTTTTTGTCATCTGGGCTGGGCTTGCTTATTTATTTTTAATAACAGAAAACCCAAAAGTAAAATTTTTGGCAACTGTAAAGGCCCTTTCACACCAAGAATGTAATTAATAAACCTCAGGCTGAAGAAAATGCCAAGGTGTCAGAGAATAAATAAGAAAACAAAGTAACTTGCGTTACTTATTTGAAAAAGTAATTTAGATATTTTCTTGTTAATTTAAAAGTAATGCGTTTTTGAGATTTAGGTCAAAACTGCATAAATAACTCAATACATATCAAACGATCTGCAATAACAGACAAAGCAATAGTGATTATGTAATAAAAAACAATGCATTAAGAGCTGGGGTGAAAACTTTTTTGATTTTGAAGATCAGGATAAATTTAAATTACTTTGTCTTCTGGGAAACATGCAAGTATCTTCTGTAGCTTCTAAACGGCAGTACTAAATGGGAAAAAAAAGTATATATATATATATATATATATAGATATAGATATAGATATAGATATAGATATGATATTTAGGCAAAATAAGAAAAATGTACACATCTTCATTCTGTTCAAAAGCTTTCACCCCCGGCTCTTGATGCATGGTTGTTTCTTCTGGAGCATCAGTGAGTGTTTGAAGCTTCTGTAATAGTTGCATATGAGTCTCTCAGTTGTCCTCGGTGTGAAAAGATGCATCTCAGAATCATACAGTTATTGTTGGAAAGGGTTCAAATACACAAAAATACTGAAAAAACAGAGAATTTGTGGGGCCTGAAGGATTTTTCTGAAAAAGAGTGGGCAGTTTAACTGTTCAGAACAAACAGGAGACTCATGAACAACTATCACTAAACACACAAACACAGCTGTGGATCATTCAGATAACAACACAGTATAAAGAATCAAGGGGATGAAAACTTTTGAACCGGGTCGTTTTTATAAATTTAACTATTATTTTCTCTTGTGGACTATATGTAAACGTCTTTTATGTGAAATATCTTATTCAGGTCATAATACATCATTCATATCTTATACATCATTCTGCACTTCATGAAGAATCAGCACATGGCACATGATCTGCCACGCTTAAACAATTACAAGACTTCCAGACTCTTAATGAAATTACACTCAGTACAGTATGACTCTTTTGTCTTGTGTTTAATTACACTGTTTATTATCTATAGGCAGAGTCATGGTGATCACAGCAGGTGATGTGAAACACACTCAGTGTTATTGTGACACTGGTGCTGAATGTCTCTGAGGCCCCCGTGAGGAATCAGTCTGTCATTACACACACACACACACACACACACACACACACACACACACACACACACACACACACATAAAACACACGCACACACACACACACACACACACACACACACACACACACACACACACACACACACACACACACACATAAAACACACACACACACACACACACACACACACACATAAAACACACACGCATGAACAACAGGCTAGCTTCACTCCACACATGATGCAAATAAAGCAAAGATGATTGGACAAGAAAGTACTCATTCAGTTTCTCTACTTCAAAACTTTAATTCAGTGTGTTACCTGCCATTTCTTTACAATGATTTGTGAAATTTACTGGGTTTTTACAGTGTTGATTGACACGTATGTACTCAAGGTGTCAGTGAACACTCAGATATATTCAGCTGTTAATAGCACTGCCTTTTTACATCATCAGTAGCATGACATATCAGTGTCTCTTTCTGTTTACATTACATTACATTTCTGTTCACAATCACTCACTGTTTACGGTAATATTAATGTATTTATGTTCTGTAGAGACTCATGCAATGTCTAGTTTTGGGGTCCCAGGCCCTTAGCCAGTCTAGTGGAAGGGTTGGGGTTGGGGGGGGGGGGGGTTATTTTTTCAAAAAGTTGACCTTTTTCATTTTTACACCCATTTTTTTTTTATTTAATTATGAGGTTCAAATACTTCATTTTGGTGACTTTTCATGCACTAATTTGTGCTGGATTAGCATGTCTGCTGGTATCTTAATGAGCACGATTTTTGATGCATCAAAAATATTTCCTACAATGTTGTCAATTGCTTAAGATCACTTACCACCTTCTTCAGTAAACACAAATACCTAGTAAAGAAATAAGTTATTTAATTAAGAACAGTGAGTTGTTCTCTATTTTTCTTTTGTTTGATTAACATTATTAATGCAATAAATGCACAGATCCATAATATTGATAGACATCCAGTATAGTTTGTTTATGATCAGGGGCGTTTGTAGGATTTGTAGGATACTGTACCTGTGTGTACTCATTTATATATTTAAATGAGTTAAATTCATTAATCTGGAGCACTTTAAGAGTTCAAAAATAAGAGCTCCAACCCATGTTCAGTGTGAAAATTGAACAAAGAAAACAAAGTCGATGACAACCTAAAAAGGGTCTAGAACTGCCCCTGGTCAGAATGTACTGTGTTCTTGCTTGACCATGCTACACCCCTCCACTGAGTTTTCTGGGCCCCTGTCAACCACTGGGCCCTATGCTGTCTGTCCCCTTTTCCTGACGCCCCTGACAGCAACCTTACTCTGTTTGGCAGTTTTTTAAACATAAGAAATTCTGTGACAATGATGCTGCTGCCTGCTTTCTCCTGCTCTTTTCGGCCTATACTCACTGTCCAGCTGGATGTTGTTGGCCTCACAGCTTTTGCTATGAGTGCATAAATGTACTGCTGCGCAGTAGATTGTTTCATGTCGCGTGCCAGTAACACATTCATGGAACGGCTCAAAAAATTTCAGAATCCCTTGTAGCCCTTCGGGCAGACACTCTTCAGATTTTGGTAGCCTGAAATTAATTCAACTAGCCAGAATAAAAAAAAGATCTTTTTTTAACAGAGAAGTCAAAACATCAATCAAAAACATTTTCAAAACACATGTCAAGGAAGGAATTTTATTTAACTATTTGGGTACCTGCAGGATTTTTAAAATCAAATTTAAGGCTTTTTGTTACCTTTTAAGACCTGCACAAATAAAATTAATATGTGACCCTGGAGCACAAAAGCAGTCTTAAGCAGCACAGGTATATTTGTAGCAATGGCCAAAAATACATTGTATGGGTCAAAATAATACATTTTTCTTTTATGTCAAAAATCATTAGGACATTAAATAATGATCATGTTCCATGAAGATATTTTGTCAATTTCTTACCATAAATATATTAAAACTTAATTTTTGATTAGTAATATGCATTGCTAAGAACTTCATTTGGACAAATTTAAAGGCCATTTTCTCAATATTTAGATTTTTTTTGCACCCTCAGATTCCAGATTTTCACATAGTTGTATCTCAGCCAAATATTGTCCTATCCTAACAAACTAGACATCAATGAAAA
>JAFVLL020030913.1:17500-22017 GCA_021397915.2 Tor tambroides
GTTTCTCAGACCGTATCTGATCTGAACCCATGCGCCGTCTAATGCCCCAGACGCTCCTGTAATGCACTGACCTCCAAACTTACACCATTTTACCCTACTTTGCCCCTGATGATAGCAGGTGATGGTAACGCTGCCATTCTCAGATCCCGTCACATTCTGAGACTTCACATGAAGCCTGGGAGACTCTAGATATTGTGTGGAAAACAGGAGTTTGAAACTTCTTTCACAGTGTGCTTAAAGGAACAGTTCACATGAGAATGTGCTGTAAATGTGCTCATCCTCAGGCCATCCCAGATCAGGATGAGTTTGTTTCTTCATCAGGTTTGGAGAAATGTGTCTCAGCAATGGATGCTCTGCAGTGAATGGGTGCCGTCAGAATGAGAGTCCAAACAGCTGATAAAAACATCACAATAATCCACACCACTCCAGTCCATCAGTTAACATCTGGAGAAGACAAAAGCTGAAACAAATCCAGCATTAAGACGCTTTTAACTCAAATACGAGTCTATAATCCATAATAACGCTTCCTCCAGTGAAAAAGTGTTCTGGTCTGAATCAGGAGAGAAATCTGCACAGATCAAGCAGCGTTTACAAGACAAAACAGCTCTAAACAAATATGTGAGAGACAACAGGAGATGCACTTTTTCACTGGAGGAAGCGTTATTATGGATTATGGACTCGTATTTGAGTTAAAAACGTCTTAATGCTGGATTTGTTTCAGCTTTTGTCTTCTCCAGATGTTAACTGATGGACTGGAGTGGTGTGGATTATTGTGATGTTTTTATCAGCTGTTTGGACTCTCATTCTGACGGCACCCATTCACTGCAGAGCATCCATTGCTGAGACACATTTCTCCAAACCTGGTGAAGAAACAAACCCATCCTGATCTGGGATGGCCTGAGGGGGAGCAGTACTCATTTTTGGCTAAACTATTCCTTCGACAACAATAATAAAGTTCCTGTCATGTATACTCTTTTTATGAGTTTGTACAGATTCAGTCTGACGTCAGAATGGTTCATATAACTGTAAGTTCTCACCTGCTGTGACGTTCAAGAAGAACCTCGCCCGTTTATCAAGAGCTGAAGGAATATGAATGGCACACCAGTAATAGCCAGACTCCTGGACGTTATTCATGCGGACGGTGAAGATGTGACGTGATGTGTCATCTGAGATAAATACTGTTTTGTGATGACATCTCTGTATCCAGTATCCAGCACTCAAGTATTTGCATGAAAGTGCGTATTTCTGATTATATAAACAAGGAATTATGACAGACTGTCCTCTCTGAACAGATATCTGCCTGACCGTAGTGATGTCCTGAGCACCTATAAAAAAACAGAAATATTGTTTATTAAAATAATGAATTCATTAATCCAAAAGTCTGTGGGTTTCTATGCCATTTTTTATTTTTTATTTTTTTTAACTTGACATTTAAATTTCATATTTTTTAAAAAATAAATATGAACACATTTCAAAATATTAATATACACATATATTAAATTAACAATTTTATCCAAAAACAGTGTAAAATATCTTTATCATCAAATCCAAAAACTTTTTTTTAAATCCCAGATTTCCAATATAGTCTCAGACGTTTGGACTCTACCGTTTATTCTTCATGCCAATATCATAATATTGTTAATTTTACAAACGTAGTAATCTTGCATCTTTACATAAACATGAAAATCTTAAGATTATTCATATTAGAAAACAATTCATATTTCCCAGGACATTAAAGCATGTGTAGATGTAAGTAAACGGTACGGATGCTTGTGTAGTTTGTCTCACCTGAGAGTCTGATGAAGCTGCAGATGAAGAGAAGACGGTACGGATCCATGGCTGTGTCATTGTGAAGATGTTTGATAGGAAGGCATGTGAAATCTGCTCTAGTTCCTGTTTTTCTGCCACTCCGGCCTGACTCACCCTCCCACACACAGCGCCACGATTTTGCAAGAGTATTTGTGGATGGTGTGACAAAACTACTCATTTATTTATAAAAGTTTTTCAAGTCAGGTGCAACCAATGTGACAGATTCCTCCAAAACAATAATGAAAACAGCATTAACAGTAGTGTTGGGGCTAATGCATTACAAGTAATGTGAGTTACGTAATCAGATTACTTTTTTCAAGTAACTAGTACAGTAACGCATTACTTTTTAATTTACAAGTTACTTTTTCAAATAGGTAACGCCAGTTACTTTTTTCCCCATTTATTGACTGACAGCTCTTCTGTTCCCATGCTGAAAGAAATCCTGAGTAAGATCTTACTGTAGTTCTAGAATAAATGTGAACATGCATTAATTCATCTCACTCACAAAAAAAAACAAAAAAAAACAGACTCAGTGTTCCTCAAAATGAATAAAAACAGTGAAATGCAACTCAGAATATTATGCAAACCTGCAATAATTAAATGTTAAATAACACAAATATTCTTTGTATAATATGTATTTAATCCCATTTTATTAGCCAATGTCTTTGCTGCTGACCTTCAATGATCCAATTCACCATACTAGTAAGCAAAACTGACTCTAGATAAACATTTGTTTGTTTTTTTTTTGTTGCTGAAGCGTCTTTCTTCTTCTGCGTTCTACTGTACAGAAGTGAATTTACTTTCCCCTCAGCCTGAGGTGTATTCAGTTCACTTTTGGTGTGAAAGGGCTTTTACATTTGCCAAAAATATTAATTTTTTATATTAAAAACAAACAAACAAGCCCAGCCCAGATTTAAAAAATAACACAAAAGCAACGTAACTCATTACTTTCCATAAAAAGTAACTAACGTAATTAGTTACTTTTTTAGGAAGTAACGCAATATTGCAATGATTTACTTTTAAAAGTAACTTTCCCCGACACTGATTCACGCTGACAGAGAAAAACCGAATGATGGCTACTTCTCCACAAAGGCTTTCCAGGAATTACAAAAAAAACAAGAAATAAGCAGCATGTTTACACCCACAGTTTTCCACTTCATGAAAACAAACCCTCAGATCTCTGGCACTGGACGACTCTTGTGCTGAGACGGAGAAATCAACAGGCCAGACAGACAGAAACACTGGGTTACATGTCAAAGAAACGCTTCAGCTAAAAATACAACTTCTGTCACTTTGCTCAGGTCTGTATGCATGCTATCTGTTTTGTAGTTTTGTATGTAGAACACAAGACATTTTTTTAAAACGTTCTGGGTAATCATTATGTTAAAGGTTTCTAATAAGATTTGATACAACTTGTTACAAAAAAAATAAAATAAAATCAGGTTTAACAGTAAACATTACTTCTCATACATTACAAAAAATGTCATTTTTATTTGTATTTAACAACTTTTGTTTTCACAAAATGTGACCATTCTAAACAGATTTTTTTTTAAACGCTTCTCTTTCTCTCTTTTACATTTTTTTTTTCTTGTGTGCTTTCCCAAAGCTCAAATAACAGATCAACACTACACTCTTAAAAATAAAGCTTCTTTATTGGCTTTGATGGTTTCATGAAGAAACTTTCACATCTATGGAAACTTTCCATTCCATAAAAGATTCTTTATATTAAAAAAAAGGTTCTGACTGAGAAATGTTCACTTACAGGTGCTTTGAGTAACTAAAAATGGAATGAAATTTACATCACAATGGTTATATAAATTCCATACACACCTCAGAGTGTTGAAACTTGTAGGCATGTTCATGAACCTACATTAAAAGCATCTGAGGTTAACCAGTATTTCCCACAACACAAAAAATGCATTCAGGTCACAGTGACCCAGAACATTGTATAAGGGTAAAAAAAAAAAAAAAAAAAAAAATTCTTCACATTATTTCTCTTTCCAATCATAGTCAACAGACTGAATAAAAATAATGCTATTGGTTTACTTGAGATACACACATCTGATTTAATAAAATTGCACCACTCTGATTAACATAAACAAACATTATAAAAACACTATAGAAATCACATTTTCACTTTTCTGACCATAGATGCATATGTTTTTATTCCAGTCAGCTAACACAAGAACACAGACAAAACAAGACAAAAATACAGTTAGACTGACATGAACCCATATTAATACATTGTCAGAGGGATATAAAACCCCTATAAAAAACAAATGAATAACTAAAAGCACCTGAGTGTTTTGTTTATTTCCAGTCATAATTTCATAGAGATCTTCACATGCAACCTCATCATTTTTCCCATTTCCCTATAAAAATAAAATGAGTATTTGAATAAATTAACAACAACAACAACAGTTTATAGTGCAAGTTTGTAAATGTTACGAATGTGATAAAAAGTACCTGAGTGTTTGGTTTATTTCCAGTCATGAGTTCATAGAGATCTTCACATGCAACCTCATTGTTTTTTCCATTTCCCTATTAAAAAAAAAGAGTATATGAATAAATTAATAACAACAACAGTTTATAGTGCAAGTTTGTAAATGCTATGAATGTGATAAAAAGTACCTGAGTGTTTGGTTTATTTCCAGTCATGAGTTCATAGAGATCTTCACATGCAACCTCATTGTTTTTTCCATTTCCCT
>JAFVLL020030914.1:0-11545 GCA_021397915.2 Tor tambroides
TAAATGCGCTTTGGGTTCAACTGAACTATCTTGTTGCAATGCTTTTAGCAAAAGAGGTTGTTATCGCTGGTGAACATTTAGTATATGAGAAGCTAAACAGCCACACACTCAGCACAAAAAACACAAAGGTTTGTGCATATTAATATTATTTTTTAAATTTTTTTTTTTTTTTTGAAAAAGTCTATTTTTTATTTATTGTACATATAATTATATAACTTATTTTATTCTCCAATTTATTATTATTATTATTATTATTATTTACATGATATCAGAGTCCCATTTATTGAGTGTAAATGTGAATGTCTATGAAAGATTGTATTACTGTGCTGTGATAAAAGAGGATCACGATGCTGAAAAAGCATTTTCAGTAACAACGTTTGGATTAGAAATCAAAATAATGGATAAATGCTGTTTGTGATAAACAGCCACGGATCAGGAGCGGACTACAAACGCATCCTGTGTGAAAGCAAAATGAGTCTGTGTGGCTTCTGCACCGCATACGTAACGCACATGGACTGCACACACACTGCAAATGGAGTATATGTGAAACAGGCATCAGGCTGATAGAGCAGGACTGGAGGGAAAACACAACACAAACACACAAGAACACACAACAAGACACCACTTAAGAGTACAAAACAACACCACTCAGCACAACACAATGACAAACAACATGACATAATAAAAGGGAAAAATAAGAAAAAGTAAACCATTAAAACAAGTAAATATCTAAGTTTAGACTAACAGTATCAAATCCAAGCAATAACGAGAATACAAGACTACAAATGAGACTGATGAACAACTAATGAAAACATTACAAGTAAATATAAGCAAGATAACTGAAGATCAAAACCAAAAAACAAAAGAGAAATCAAGAGCAAAAACTACAGAAAGGATACACACAGCAAATAACAGGGCAAGACTGGAATACAGAGCAGCAAGTCAGTAACAGTCTCTATGGCACAAGATGAAGAAACAGCACAATATAAAGGGAGGAAAGTACACGAGGGCCAGGTGAGCACAATTAATGAAACGAGAACAAGACAAGGGTTAAACAAGAAGGCGTGACCAAGGGAAGAAAGGAGGTGGGACTAAAGGAACACATGTGTTAAGACACAAGACAAACAAAGAAACATTAAACAAAGACAACACAGACAAAGCTGCCAGGGCAGAACTCTGACACATGTACTAATTACTACTACTACTACTACTACTACTATTAAATTATTCATTATTATTTTAGTTTTCTCTGTTATTCTTATTCTTTGTTAGTACTTATTATTTGTCGTCTTCTTCCGTATCCAGCTGTATCAGGTGGCGGACCACTTTCTTTTCTCTCATTGGTAGTCGTTGCATCACAGTTTATTTTAGAAACAAGGCTGATGAACAACTAAAAATATTACAAGTAAATATAAGCAAGATAACATGATGATAAAAAAAACAAAAGCGATGCTTATTTCTGATAGGACATCCTGCTTTTGTATTATTATACATCTTATAAGTCACCGAAGACTATCAAGTTTGGAGTATTTCTACTAGGGCTGTCAATCTTTTAAATTTTTTAATCTAAGTAATTACTCAGTGTGGAAATTAATTTATCTAATTAATCACACATTAATCGCATATTAATCACACATCAAATTTGGCTGAGAAATTACCCACAAAAGATAATTTAAAGCCATTATTGTGTTACAAGAGAAAAGCATGAAATTAGTATTACAAAAATTAGAAAGAATTTTTAATTTTTAGGTGAACTATCCCTTTAATTAGTTTTTTATTAATATAGTTTTTTATAATATGTAAATATGATTTTCAATGAATTTATACTCTAAAAAAGAAACTAAAACTGCCACTAGGTGGCAGTAAAATGTCTTAATGAATAAGTCATTGAGCCATTTATTCATTCATTCCATTTGTTCAAAAGGCTGATTCATTGATTCAGGAATAAAGTAAATCTTGATGAATGGGTAATTGAATCATTGGTTCACCCCATTCTTTCAAAATGCGGATTCATTCAGAAATTACGTGTTTTGTGTGCTTGGAGACGCAGGACACTTGTGATGTGGTTTGAATAGTTTACAGTAATATTTGCGTCGGCAAACTGAGCAAAAAATATGTTTAAAATATAACACAATATTAACTTATTGTATGAAATCACTTTTGCACTCATGCTATTGGGGACAAAACATCGCTTATTATATGATATAAATATGAGACAAAAATTCATATAGCGGCACTTTTTCGGCCTAATATCTTGAATTTTGGGGGCACAACTGCAGTTATGGACTAGCCTACATAGTTGTCCTGCATCATGTTTGTCAGCAGTCAACTGTATGAAATATAAGATGGCATGAAGTTACAGGTCTAGGGGCGGCGGTGTAAATGTACCAACCCTCCATGAATAAGTGTTTTTTTTTTTAAAAAAAAAAACATTTATCCATACAAAAGTCATTTAAAGACAAAGCATTATGAAATTGTTTACTGCAGTTGGCTGATTCATCTATCAACGAATGTTCTTTGTGTGAACTCTCCATTACACTGACCTCGTTTACAAAACAATCTGCAGTGAAATGCCTCGAACAAATGGCCTAGGCAATGAAAAATAAACCATCCGTACCTTCCCGATAATGGAATCCTTCCGAAGTCTGTAAGAAACCCAAATGAACTAATGCAGCAGGCGTAAAGCAACTAAACGCAAGTGGGCGTGTCCTATGGTGGGACAATGTGATAAAATGATTGGTCGACGCCTTGTCATATCCAAATATAGCGTGGTCGAACTATGACGTCACTTTGTAAGCAAAAACCAGGAAGGGAGTTAGCATTTTAGGACTTCCGGTTCCATCATCCCGAAGTCAGTGGGTTTTTGAATGAGATTTTGTTTAAGTCCCTTAAATAAGGTCCTTAGTTAACACAAGCTCAAGATACTTTCAAGTTTTATTCTACGATATAAAACCAATTAATAGTTTCCGGCATTTTATATTGTTGTTCGACAATGGTTTTTGGTTTTTTTTGCTTGCCCCAGAATGCAACCAAGTCTTCGGATGAAAGATGCTCGTTTTATCGCTTTCCCACTGATGTAACCCAACCCAGCAGAGACTCTGGGTTCGTACCATAAGGTAAACTCATATTAGGATTATTCCATGTAAACACCACTACCGGCTTAGTAATAGTGAACTGAACTAGAATTTTATTGAGTACTACGTGAGACAGGTTTTTCTTTAAAATATTCATATTAATCAAGGATTTATCGACTTTTAATGGACCTAATTATTTCGAAATGTACAGAAATACGTGCTTTCATATGTGCGTTTGTTATGGTTAGCCTATTTAATTCATTCACTACTTCCTATTTATTATTAATGTCTCATTTCAGTTTTAGTTTGACTCAAGTTTTGTATTTATTCCAGTTTATATGAAAAGGTTCATGTAGCGTCAATTGAAATTAATATACGGAGTAAATCCTTTTCACTTAATAAAAATAAGTTTGAAAAAGTTGTCGGAAGCATGGTGGTGGCTTGAGGGAACAAGCCAACTGGCCTACAAAGTGCCGTCATAGTTCCACCACTCTATTCCCTTTGTTATAATAGCAAATATGCTCATGTAATAAACATATAACTAGTATATTTCTTCTTTCAGAATGTACTATTAAAAGATTTGACAACCCTGTTACCATTTTATTTTCCCTTGTTCTATACACCTTATTTTCAATACGGAAGTAAGCCGTTTTCTGTGAATGTGCAAGACTTCCGGCTCATAGCCTCTGCAATAAACGGTAAAACTGTTTGTGCTATAACCAGTGTGTTCATAATTATGGTAATACATTAAAATATTATGGCAAGACGAACCAATTTGCAAGATCAAGCAGCAAACGAGCTGTTTTGTACAGCTAAAAATACCTGAAGTGGATGACACCGGAAGCAGATCCATAAAATTTACAAATGGCCGCTTCCGCTCTTACGGGAAAAATAAGATGGATAAATCGACAAAGCTCAAAATGCCATCAGCATCCTTTCAGGAAGTATATGCTGAAAGAACAAGTAAGCGTGTCCTCGTTTTTGCACGTATTATTTAATTTTGTAAAGCTTAGCAGAAAAGTATGGCATTAAATTTTCAACCATGTTACTGTGATTTTCTCTAGAAAACATCTTTCTTTTAAATCTTTGTTTTTTTTTAAATTGTCAGCATGCCATCATCAACCCTTTTACTTTACATTTAGTCATATTCCAACATATTACTTTTCATTAAATTAATTTCTCATTATTACAATATGTTCATTTTTAAATGGAAAAGACATTTAATTGATACAGTGATTACTGATTATTTTCCCAAGAGGGGGAAGTGTTAAGGATATGGCAAAATATGCAATGCACTGATTATACAAAAGCTTTGACATGTTCTATAAAAGTATCTTTGTTTTGGATAAAATCCAATTTTGCTGTCCAGTAGCATGTCCTATATGAGGTTACATAACACTTGATCTTCTTTCCTACCTGATAAACTGTCTCAAGAGTATGTTACTTTAACTCTAAAGTGTCATCCTGTTATACTATGACTTCAAGGTTCAAGAACTTAGCCACTTAGCTATCATTTCCTTTCCACCCTGCAACAGGACTAACTTGTCATACTTTGTGTGTTCACACCGTAGGTACTTTACCACAAATGCCCTCTGAATGACGTAGCCTCGCTCATTGATTACTGTTCATGTCCTTTCACTGACTGCAGTCCGTTCATGTAAACAGTCTTTTGGAACAGATATAGCCACGCTGGACTAAATGTGACCATGCTAGGTAATCCTCTTTGCTTCGGTGATCCCAAAGAGTCTGGAGTCCTCCGGGCTTCAGAGGCACAACAGTGTTTTCTGCCTGATGAGTGGAAGAACATGCAACGCTATGCCTGGCAATACAAAATCTTGCTGCTATTTGTAAGTAATAACAACTCCTGTGTATACTATAGGAAAAAACTAGAAACCTGTACAAATAATCCTTTTTTTCATTGAGGTCTCACACACTTATGCAACATTTTTCAAGACATTTCGAATGCTTTGTAGCAGCATAAATGTTTGTTGTATGTTGTATAAAAGATATCAGTATTTAACAGACACAGCTGTCTAAATTTGTGATTATTTCTTATCTATATGATGTTTGAGGGGTTTTTTTTTAGAATGATTTTTTTTATATTTTGTATAACTGAGGTACTGTTAGTTTTTGTTATTATTTTGAATTATATTTTCTTTTTTCTCCTTTTTTATTTTAATTTTTGTTAAAGTTTTAGTAATTTTGTTATGCATTTTTCATTCGTATTTTTTATGTCTATGTAGTTTTTACGTTTAGTGTATAGTTAAGTTTCAGTTTTAGTGTAAATACTTCAACTTAAATCTATTTCTTAAACCTATTTTATTTCAGTTAATGTTTATTAGATTTTATTTTATTTTTATTTTTAGTTGAAGTTTTAGTAATTGTGACCCTGGACCACAAAACCAGTCTTAAGTCGCTGGGGTATATTTGTAGCAATAGCCAAAAATACATTGTATGGGTCAAAATTATCGATTTTTCTTTTATGCCAAAAATTATTAGGATATTAAGTAATGATCATGTTCCATGAAGATATTTTGTAAATTTTCTACCACAAATATATTAAAACTTCATTTTTGATTAGTAATATGCATTGCTAAGAACTTCATTTGGACAACTTTAAAGGCAATTTTCTCAGTATTTAGATTTTTTTGCACCCTCAGATTCCAGATTTTCAGATAGTTGTATTTGTTTATTTGTTTATTTATTTGGATCCCCATTAGCTTCCACAATGTGGTTGCTAATCTTCCTGGGGCCCATAAAGTGCTAAAAACGTGTATACAATTAAAATACACAAATATACCATACATAAATACAATATACATATAACATAACCACATGTATGCATTTATCCACATATACACATTCACACACATACAGCATTTGAGAATGTCAGTACCTATAACAATCACAAATTAACTGGTGTCATACTATTAATTATCATCTGTTTTAAAGTCTTCTTAAAATTACATATGTTGGATATATGCCTTGTTCTTAAGTCCAATTTATTCCAAGCAGATGACGATCTAACCAAAACTGTTCTTGTCATACAATTGGACCTTGCAGATGGAACCACTAACACACCTGAGCTCACCTGACGCGTAACATGTCCATGACAATACCCACTAAAAACCAATTTGTCTACAAAAGATTTTGGGTTGTTTTTAAATAGAGCATTGTGCATATAACAGAGAAGACTTATATTAAGTTTGTCCTCCACCTTTAGCCAGCCCAAACAGGTATGCATTTTATCCACACTGGAGCGAAAAGAGCAACCAAGGGCTACTCTTGCAGCTCTGTTCTGAACAATTTGTAATTTTTTCAGATGTCCCTGTGCAGCACTGGACCAAATTACTGGACAGTACCCCATATGTGACAGAACTAAAGACTGGACAACTATTTTCATAACTGAGGGTATGGACAATATGCTGAACATCTCGGGACAAAGCAATGCCTTTAGCCATTTTAGACACAATGTAGTCAATCTGATTTCAGTCCAAGAGAGCTGACTATCCAGCTTCACCCAAAAGTTTAATCTGACTCATCTGCTCTACCAAAGATGTATCAATAATTAGATTTAAATTACAAGACCTGCCAAGCATGCGTTTAGTACCAAAGACTATACATTTAGTTTTAGATATATTAAGAGCTAATTTATTAAGTTTCACCCAATTTGTAATAGCATTAAGTTCATTCTGCAAGGTGCAACTTATGTCAGTAATTGTAGGTGATGCATAAAACATTGTAGCATCATCTGCATAAAGTACAACATCTGCTCTTGAAACAGCATATGACAGGTCATTAACAAACACAGAAAACAACAATGGACCCAAACAGCTGCCCTGAGGAATACCACATGACAACCGTTTACAATCAGAAAAGCTCCCATTAAAAAATACCTGCTGACTTCTACCAGAGAGATAACTGCATATCAAGGACACAGACTGGTGTGAAAACCCATAGCACTTAAGCTTAGACAGCAAAATATCATGGTCAATAGTTGTATCTCGGCCAAATATTGTGCTATCCTAACAAACCATACATCAATGGAAGGCTTATTTAGTCAGCTTTCAGATAATGTATAAATCTCAATTTCGAAAAAAATGACCCTTGTGACTGGTTTTGTGGTACAGGGTCACAATTTTGTTTTATCGTTTTCATTAGTTTGTTCAAATATGTCTATATGGTTTTTAGTTTATTTAGTTTTAGTTATTTTAGTACAGCTTCATATTTTAATTAACTCAAAATTAAAATGACACGTTGCCTCAGCAACTAGCTAAAATACGGTTTTAGATTTTATTTCAGTTAATGTAGATTATATATTATTTAATCTTTTTTACCTATAATTTTGTATTTTTGTTGTGTTTTATTACTTTTACTAGTTTTTGTGTTTAATGTCTATATAGTTATTATTAAGATTTAGTTTTAGTCATTTTAATACTTCCACTTAAACTAAACAAAAATGAGAAGTTTAAATTTTTCATATTTTATTTCAGGTAATGTTTATTTTATTTCATGTAATGAATGTTTTTTTAATGGTTTTAGTTAACAGTAATAACCTTGAATCAGACCACAAATTGAATTATAATTTTGGAACATTTTAGCTTTTATTTTTGTGCTTCCCTGTTAATGAAGCCATTAAGCCATTATTTTACAATGTGGTTTCTTTGTTGATGCATGTTAGTAAGTACAGATGGTTTTCTGAATTATTCTCTTTATCTGTGGTCCATTTTGTGTGCTTTCATAATAACAGTACAGAAAAGCATATTTAACCTGAGGTGTGAAAAGTTCTGTTGTATAAAGAAAACAGTACACCACTTAAATGTGTTTGAACTTATAGCAGTGAGTGTGCTTCTTATTGCTGTCAAACTCAACTATCCTATTCTGCATTTACAGTTTGATGTTCCCACGGAGCTTCTGAAGAACACCAGGCTCTGCAATGTTGACTGAGATGAGTACTTTGTTCTAAGCAGCTCAGACTGAAGCAGGACAGTCATGTGTGCTGACACAGCCAACAGGGTGGATCTGGACCCTGATTACCATGCTGAACTGGCTGACATGCTAGCAGCCATGAACATGGCTGCCAACAGACTGACCCCTCCTAATGGATACAGGACCACCCCACATCGCCTCAATCTCTCCGATCGCAAGCTTTCACTGCAGGAGCGATCCAGTTACCAGAATGGCGTCACCCCACGAATAGCCAGAAGACCCACTATTGAATCGAAGCGGGTGTCTATCTCTGATGGGGATGTGAGTTGGGCAGGAGATTTTATACTTTTGCAGCAGTGTTACCTGAGCATCAGTGGAGTACGTTCATCAAAAGTAACGTCGAATTCATTAGGGCTGTCACAATATCAGACCACACATTACAATTTTCACTCATAGTAAGTTTCACAAATAATTATAAAGAAATGGCAAGAAAGACATTGAATTAAACAAGAAATTTTTAAAGTAGAATTTACTTGTAAATTACTTCATTTTTACAGCAAATCTGTGGGGGAAATGCTATTAAATTTATTTTTAATGTTGTTTATTTTATGTTTTTGGCCAGTGAATCACACTCAAAATATGAGTGTAATAAAATATCAGTATTTAAAATTTAAATATCGCAATATTTGTGACATTCCTAATAGATACATTAATACATTCCCATTTTTACCCACAGGACTGTGTCCAGCTAAACCAGTACAAGTTAAAGAGTGAGATAGGAAAGGTTGGTGATTCTACTTTAAAAAATATTCATTTGTTTTACATATTTATGATTGATTGGCTATATCTGCTAACCTTTTATTTTTATTTATTTATTTATTTATTTACACCCAGGGTTCATATGGGGTGGTCAAATTAGCATATAATGAAGATGATGACCAGTATTATGTAAGCATATATGTGTTAAAAAAATATTTTTTCTTCTGGCACCATTATATTATATTATATTATTAATACTGCTTGCACACTGTAATAAAATTGCATCATTTTTAAAATAGAATAGACTATATAATACAATATAATATAATATAATATAATATATCATTTATTGCAGGCTATGAAGTTGGTATCCAAAAAGAAGTTAATGAAGCAGTGTGGATTCCCACGTAAGGAATAAACATTTACATTTTAGGCTTGTGACTTTCTATGCTGAAGTTTGTCTGCAGAATATTAATATTAATGTTGTGATGGTTGTGTAGGGCGACCTCCCTCCAGAGAATCCAATGGATCACAAGAGAATCTTTTAAAGCATTCTGGTCTGTTGGACAGAGTTTATCAAGAAATTGCTATCTTGAAGAAACTTGACCATCTTAATGTTGTTAATTTAGTTGAGGTGAGTCAAACACTGTTTCTTAGTTTTTTACAGGATTCTTTACCATACAAGACAAATATGTTGTACTATAAAGTATAACTCTGTGTTATTTTAGTATTACTCCATTTTCATTTTCAGTTTTAGTTTTAGTAATTTTGTCATGTGCTTTTTGTCATTTTTATTAGGTTTTGTTTTTTTAAGTATTTCTATTTAGTTTTAATTTATTTTTAACTTTTAGTTTAAAACTGAAACTTAGTTATTTCAGATAGCGGCCAAAGCAATATTACTAATTTTAAAAAGTTTTTAATCTAATATTTATGTTATTAAATTCCAGCTTTATTTCATCAAACAATTTTAAATAACAACTCTGCCGTAACTAACTAAATCTCATCTGTCCTGTGATATTTAACTGAAGGTTCTTGATGACCCAGCTGAGGATAACTTGCACATGGGTAAGTAATTCTGTTAGTCAGAAATCTGCAATATAAAACACTTTGCTTTTTACTCTTTGATCTATTTTTTTCTATTTATTCTGTGTGTCCCTTTCATAGTCTTTGAGTTGGTACCTAAAGGGTGAGTATTTGTAACTATAGGTCATTACCACACATATACAAATTGGATGTTTCTTTAGTTTGTTTAAATTTTTTTTTTTTTTTTTTTTTTCCCCCCAAATTTTCACCCGGTACTAGTCCAGTGATGGAGATCCCTACAGACAGTCCTCTAACAGAAGAAATGGCCCGTTTCTACTTCAGAGATGTCATCCTAGGAATTGAATACTGTATGTTTTCCTAGTCTAAGTTGTCTTGTATTTGCCAGTGTCTTTTATAAACTTCAGGATTTGGTGCTAGTTCTTTGTTTCATGTTTTATTATTAGTGCACTATCAGAAAATCATACATAGAGACATCAAACCCTCCAATCTGTTGCTGGGGGATGATGGGCACATCAAGATCGCAGATTTCGGTGTCAGTAATGAGTTTGAGGGGAACGATGCTCTCCTATCAAACAGTGCAGGAACACCAGCTTTCATGGCGCCTGAAACTCTGACTGACCAGGACCTGAGATTCAGTGGGAAGGTGAGGAGACTTATAGAATATTCTGGTTTACATACAGTACAGACATTGATATTATTTACAAACGACTCTCATTGGATTCAGGCTTTAGACATATGGGCAATGGGAGTGACGCTGTTTTGTTTCGTCTTTGGAAGGGTAAGTCATTGACCTTTTAAAATATGAATGTGGTTAAGAGCATCTGGATATATTAATACAAATCTGTTCATATTTCTTTGTGCAGTGTCCTTTTCATGATGAATACATCTTAGGCCTGCATGAAAAGATCAGGACTGCGCCAGTCGAGTTTCCAGACATGTGAGTCACAAACGCTGTTCTAAACCATGATAGGAAAAGGTAGAAATAAATGGTATAATATTAAATTATATATTAACTAATAATATTAATTAAATTGTATAATGTTTTTAGGAACTGAAACTGATATAGGAACTGTATCTTCTAGTGGAAAATGGCACCTAATGAATATTCTCATTCAAATAAAGTAATATTAATATTATAATATTAATATTTTCATCATATAGTAACTATATACTAACCTGGGGCTCTACCATATTATAGATATATTATAGACAGACAGACAGACAGACAGACAGACAGATAGATAGATAGATGATGGATAGATAGACAGACAGACAGACAGACAGACAGATGATAGATAGACAGACAGACAGACAGACAGATGATAGATAGACAGACAGACAGACAGACGATAGATAGACAGACAGACAGACAGACACACAGATGATAGATAGATAGACAGACAGACAGACAGACGATAGATAGACAGACAGACAGACAGACAGACAGATGATAGATAGACAGACAGACAGGCAGACAGACAGACGATAGATAGACAGATAGACAGATAGATAGATAGATAGATAGATAGATAGATAGATAGATAGATAGATAGACAGACAGACAGATGATAGATAGATAGATAGATAGATAGATAGACAGACAGACAGACAGACACATGATAGATAGACAGACAGAGATGATAGACAGACAGACAGACACATGATAGATAGACAGACAGATGATAGATAGACAGACAGACAGATGATAGATAGACAGACAGATGATAGATAGATAGATA
>JAFVLL020030916.1:0-20000 GCA_021397915.2 Tor tambroides
CTTGTAAATATGAGGACATGGCAACATTGCAAGACAGCGCTCTCTAAAGCAGCCTCCCGAGCATAAACAACACACAGCACGTCTATCAGCGGTAGCTTAGTTAAAATCGACGGACAAAAAGAGTCTTTAGTTAAAACATGGCACATAACAAACAGCTAAACTTTTATTCACTCCCGCAAGACGACAGAATGTTGCTATGGTTACAAATGCGGGAGTGACTGCTGTTCCGTACACACATGGAACAATAATTTACGGGACTCACTCCCGCATTTAAATGCAGTCGTCACTCCTGAAACTTGTAGTGTGTAGGTGGCCCATGTTAGCTCAGGTCCAGTAACTAACATTAACAGATGCTAATTTTTGAATAAACTGAATATTGTATTAGAAAAAGTTTAAACTCACATTTACGCAAAATTAATAAATGCTTTAAAAGTATTTTTCATTTTTAGTTTATTTGAACTAATGTAGTTAACTAATTTTAACAAATGGAACCTTATTGTAAAGTGTTATATTATTTTATATATATATAAAAAATTAATAATAAAATCATAAAATATTCTTATGCATAGCTGTGTTGTTATCAACTAAAGCTAAATCTAGAATAATTTTTAAAAATGTTAAATAACTGAAATAAAGTTTAAATAAAATAAATATTAGATAAAAAACTTCAATAGAAAAAAATAGAAACATTGCCTTCACAGTTAACTGACATAAATAAGTTTAGGTTGAAGTACTAACATAAATAAATTAATCCTATACAGAAATATACATTAAAAAAATAAAAATGTCAAAGCCACATAAAATTATTAGGACTAAAATAATTAAACTGTAATAATTGAATTATAATAAAATAATTATAAATAAAATTAATTACAATAAAAATTCAAAATATTAATAAATACTATAATCAAGCATAAGTAATAACAAATAATTACAAAAAGCAATGATTTAGCATCTTAATCATTAATTAAATATTCTGTTAAAATATACCAACAATTACAACCTAATTTTGAAAGTTATGCTACCAAATAAATATGTGTGAAAAACACCAAACCTTATTATGAACAGCAGAACCACTGCAGAGAAGGACAATTTGAGCACAAGTCAGAGACACAAAAAGATTTTTGTGAACTGATGTCCGATCTGATTTCGGGATGCTGTTAAAAAAAAAACTTTTTGTCATATATGCATTTTTTGCAATCATTCAAACACATTTTGACAATGACAAATAATGCATAAAAACTATTTTGTTTTGGTAATCCAGATGAAGTATGTGTGTGGGTTGATTAGCAGCAAACAGGCCATCAATCTCTTAAAGAAACCAGCTTGGCTGATACTGCGCTGATTAACCTCTCTTTGTGTGACCCTTCCCTTTAATTAACTCCCCTGTAATGCCACCATAAAACTTCAGCTTCAGGCTCATTTGGCACAAAGCACTAATTAGCCGATTAGTGGTTTTCAATACTTATTCAGCCTCACAACTGAGCGCTATTGACGGCGTGCTGCTGAGAGTCAAGCAAATGTTATGCTGTGGTGACCCTTCTGAACCCAACACTGGAAGTTAGACATCATAAAAGAGAGCGAATCAAATGCTGCCAGAGCACATCATGCAGTGTTTCCCCAACAGAAGCACACCGCTCTTGTCATGCAGGTAGTGCATCGGTGAAAAGCACTTACTCTAACACGGTAAACAGCATCAAGGTCACCACCAGTGCGCAGAGAGATGCTCCGGAGCCGATAAACGTCAGCTTCGTCAGAATGCTCTCCTCTTTAGCACTCCACTGCGGGGAAAAGACCCATCAAAACACAACCATCTCGTGTTCCTAACGCTCTGTCTGTCTCTCAATCTAACTGTCTGGAAATATACGATAACTACCGTGTATATGAGGACTGATGCCATTACTGCGCTGGAGTGGCGCTTAGGCATTAATGTGAGTTCAGATTTGCTCTTTAATAAGTTCTGCAGACGAACTTCTCACATATACAAAACCACAAAGACTACGATTAAGGCTCGCTTGCGTTTGTAAGCTAACAGTGACCTCTATTGGACAGATTGTGTTAGAACAGAAAATGTGATCAGTGAGGACAGTATATTTATGTAAAAGATCAAACTGGCTTATTAACACTTCTCAGGCAATAACTTAACTTTTAGACTTACACATTGTACCATATTTATATTAGTATATATATATATATATATATATATATATATACACACATTCCATATTTATATTAGTGTGTGTGTGTGTGTGCGTGTAAGTAAAAATGTTTTTTATATACCATATTTTCATTAGTATAAATAATTTATTCATAAATAAAATAAGTAATGTATATAAATAATATTGTATTGGTATATAATATAATATAATATTATGTAATATATCTTATTATTCTACATTTATATTTGTATATTTTTATAACATATTTATATATTAGTTTGTGTGTGTGTGTGTGTGTGTGTGTGAATATATAAACAAATTTAAGTAATATAAATAAATATAGTATAATAAAAACAATATATGAAGTTTATTTGCAAAAACGCATAAGTCCGGGGTTTTTTTTCATTTTCAAAAATCCTGTTTTTTATTATGTTATTATGTTTTTATTGTTTTCTTGTCTTAGTTAGCTGTATTTGTTAGTTATTTTTTACCTAATTAAAATAACTCGACTGCAGTTTGATTGAGATTAATTGGAATGCACAATGAAAAACCATGATTTTTGAAAGTTGTTAAAAACAGAGTTATGTTTTTGCAAAATGAACTCTTCATATATAAAATGTAAACAGATTCTTTGTTACAGTTGAAAGCACCGAATCTAAACATACCCTGTGCTCCATATAATTCATGAGGACAGCAAAATTGGTGGTGTGGTTGCAGAAGCAGGAAGTGACATCAAGAGGAGAAGGCAGTACTCTGCACCCTTTCTTGGACCAAGCACTTGTATGACCCTCCCTTTGGACATGAGACACAACATCAGACCCAAACAAGAGGCTGTAATATGACATGACACCTGTTAGCAGATTTATAACAGTATTACGTTCTCTTACACGATATTCCAAAAGACGCAGACGGGAGTGACTTGTTTGGAATACTCTGCCTAAAGAAGAAAAAGGAAAATTATTATTTTGATATAATTTAAAACTATTATAGCTTTATTTTTATATTTTCTGTTTTCACTTTCATTTTAAAAGTTTTAGTCATTTTGTTGTGTTGTCATTTTTATTAGCTCGTCTACATAGTTAATAATATTTAATTTTTAGTGTTATTTTAGTACTTAAAGTTAAACTAAATGAAAATAAGAAATAATACAAATTAGTTTTTTAATATATTTTTTATTTTATTTCTGTTAATGTTTATTTTATTCTCAGTAACAAAAATGTTTTTTTTTTTTTTTATGGTTTTAATTTTAGTTAACAATAATAACCCTGCATCAGAGGTTAAAGGTGGGGTAAGTGATTTCTGGTAGCCAATGTTGATATTTCAAATCACCGAAACACACACGCCCCTACCCCAAAAGGCTCGTTTGAATTTTATCAATTCCGATTCTGCTTATCGATTCCGATTCTTTTCGATTCCCAGTTTCCAATGTGATTAAATAATGATGTCAAACATTTTTATGACATATTGACACAAATTTCAAATGATTTTCAACGGTCGTTTTGTTGCATCCAGTGTAGACAGACTTTAGCTGTTGTGGCGCACCGCGGCACAACACGACAACTGTCGCGTCCGGTGTAGACAAGCCTTCTTTTGTTCCGCAGACATTTTCCTCTTTTGTTTTTTTTTTATCCGCCATCTCTATCTTTCTGTCGTCGCTCGGCTCGGCTAATGTCCGTCTTGTGCACTGATGAGCGCTCTCTCCTCGCATCATGAGTAGGCACGCCCCTTACTGCTGATTGGCTACAAGTTTGTTTTGGTACTCGGCCCGAATCAGTTTTCTAAAGCGTTTTTGAAAAAATACATACCCCACCTTTAATCAAATATATTCACTTTTTAAAACATTATTAAAACACAAGTGTCTTTTTACCACAATCCCAGAGGATAGGGTGTACTGGACAGATACAGGAACATTTTCTGCCCTGGAAACATCTCGAACTGTTGCTGAGATTACTGCTGTGGCCAGCTGACCAGTGTGATGCCTGCAAATACATGAACAAACCAGTGTTAATATAATGTAAACATTATTATTAGTGTAGAAAATTCAGCAGGCTCATGCATCACCTCTTGTCTGCCTGTTGGTCAGAATGGGTTTTCACCTCCAGTCTGGACAACATCTCTAACAGGTTACTGTAGTAGGTATGAATAAGCATCACTTCCTTGTGGCCTGTCAAGTAATATTAGCTTCTAATTAAGATCTTAAATCATGGCATGTATCTGCAGAAATAAGAAAACTACCCCAAAACCCTTCAGGTCTCACCCAGAGAAAAGACTCTCTGCATTTCTGACTCTGGTATGAGGATCTCATCATGGCTGCCGAACTGACCGCTGTGAAGCGAAGGCTTGAACACACAACCGCAGCTCATCGGCGTCAGCCTCCGCGGCTCCAGATGAATATCTGAGGAAGCAACTGATCTCGTGACTCTCAATATAACAAAAACTCATCACTGTTTGTACAGTTTTCATGGTGGGACAACCACAATTGCCATGGCTAAATAGTAATAACTGCTTGAATGCAATGAGGTTTATCTTTATTACTCTACCTCTCAAGAAAACAAATATTGACTCCCATTTTTCAGGTCAGAGATGATGCTACCTAGTCATGCTAACTGAGGCAAAAACCACTGTACCAATGTTCTTTGTTGACATTGTGAAGCTTTTGCGCTCGATCCAGAGAGCATCGGCCAGCATACACAGCAGCTTGTCAATGTTCTCCACCACTGTCAACGGTCCAGGGTAATTCTAAGAAAATACAGGAAACTGACTCATAAAGTTGACAGAAGAGTGATCTTTTTTAGAGGATTTGGTTTCAGAAGAGTCCATTTCAGTCTCATAACATACCCTATGTGCTATCAAATCCTCCCATTGTTCAGCCATATCAGGGTTGATGAGCCTGCTGACTAGTTCCAAGCAATTGCGGATCATAGATATGAAGACTTCAGTGGGAAAGGCTATTTTATTGAGTTGAGTGGCCTTTTCGATGGTTTCGGTGAGGTACAGAAGATCAGAGTGTGTGATGATGTCTGCTTTGCTGTCCATCACTCTCAATATGGCACTCAAGAGGGAAATATGACGACTCACATCATTCTCAGGGAACAAGGTTACATTTGTATCCTGTGGAGAAATAGAAAGATAGTGTAAGTTCAAGTCATTGGATAATCATATTGAATGTATATGTGTCAATAGTGACTGTATTTGCATCTTTATAGTGTATGTTTGTAATGAATCTAATAAAAATCAGCCGTGAGCTCTGTCTAACTCACAGGTTTGGAATGAATCTCTTTGCTGACTTGTGAGAAGAACGAGGTTCCAGGAAAACCAAAGTCCAGCTGCTCTGAAATGAAGAAGGAAAATGCCTGGATTATGACACATGGTCAAATGCATAAGCTACTGCATTTTTAGGGCTCCAGACAAAACAAAAAAAAAACACAACTCAACAAAACAAAAAATAACAAAACATTAAACACAAAATAAAAATGCAAAACAAAAACAAAATGAAACACAACAAAAAGCAAAAAACAAAAAAAAAATGCAAAAGATAGCAAATCAACAGAACTAAACAAAACACACGAACAAAAAATAGAGAGTCACTAGCTCCTAAAACACAATATATATTGAATATGACTCTACTTACAAATTTTCATATGAAAAAAACAGTGAATAAATAATTTAAGTCTCACAAACTAAAAGTATACACCACAATAACGGTTCCCGGTTCATTTTTAATAGGACGTAACTGAAAAATGATTCGCAGTTCAGCAACTTGGTAATATTCCAAATGATTCACTATTTCATAAATGATTTACAATTTCACAAATCTTTTTGATGGCCTCCATAAAAAGAACAGGTTCATAAGGATCATTTTTCCATGAATCGGACATCAGATTGTTATTTTTGTAAAATAATTTGCATTTGCAATTCACTAAGTTGTGGTTTGGAACGCTGAAATGTCCTTTTTAAACCTTTAAAGGTGAAAACGATATATTTTATATTTTGTAAACGCATGTTACTGAGCGTATTATTCATATGTTTTTTTTAATTAACTTTCATAATATCCAAGTGAAACAGATTTTTCTTCATCCAAACAATAACTAAAGGACAGAACTAAGTTCCACCCTACATTTTTTATTTTTCAATAATCCGTTTCACAGAATAAAAGATATGTCACTACTTGTGTTACATTGGGTCTTTAGTAGAGCTTCAGAATGTCAAAGCAGGTGATCACCTTTTGGGAACAGGCAAACACTTCCTCTGTGTGTAGTACATAAGCTATTAATGGGTTTTCCACTTGCAGGGTCAAAGGCTACACAGGTCTTGTGAGAAATGATGGAAAGATTATGATGCAGACTGGGATCCAACCCAGAGATAACCAGCTGGTCTTGTGGTTGGATTTTGGAACCTATAAGAAAAATGAACAAAAACTAGTTTAGCAGAAAATGGATCTTTTTGAGCAAATTCATCAGTCTGGAGCCACCGAACAGCCGGCAACCCAAGTTTGTTTCTAGTCTGCCAATTTTATGAGTCATAGTTCTTGAGCTCTCCAAGTCTGTAAAGACCATGTGTCCTCTCTTCAGAAAAGAATAAGGGTCCATGATTCATGTGAAGTGAAGAGTATATTCTGAAGGGTGGGTCTCAGCATTACCGCACGAATGAAATATTTACAACCATCTCAGCCTGAGGTTACCAATCGAAACTTGGCTGTATTCGCATGGTGGGAGAGTGGAAATTATTATGCAAAGACATGAGGGTGACATGGCGACACTACCTTGACATGGCGAGTTCCCTCTTCGTCTCTGCAGGGACGTCTCTATTTCCAGCGCGGACTCATTCCACTTGAAGAACAAACCAAAAGGGACAGCTGAGCAAAGTTTTTCCATGCTTTGGATTTCAGAGTCGACCAAGAAACGATCCCACATGTACAGCTGCGTAACATTCCCACAAAGCGCCTTGTCGTTGTTGTAGCCCCCATAGGTCTCCTGGTCTTGTCCAATCATGAAAAGGCCATCGCCTCCGATGTGACTGGTTGAGCTGAGGGAATTCCCAGAACCCACAACTGCTCCATCCACCCAGATGACCCACTTCCCGGTATTCCCGTCCCAACTTGCGCATACAAAGTGCCAGGAAGCATCGTTGGGAAAGCCAGTTATGTAGGAGGTGTTTGAACCATGCACCAGCAATGCAAGGTGGACCGGTTCGTTCCCGGTGATTTGTGCTTGGAGTTGGAATTCTTTAATGAACGACTGAATGGCGTACGAGAAGACTGTGGAAAGTCCGTGGCAAGTGGGATCAAGCTGGAGGTGAGCGCAAACCGTAAGCGCTTCCATGTTAGGGAACTTGTGGCGGAGGCGAGCCGATTTCCGGTGCGGACGCATTGGAAATTCTAGCATGTATATGTCTGGAGGACCTGAAAAACAACCTGTAATGTTTACTAAAGAACGATATTGCCAATGTAGCAAATATGAGGCATGCTGGGAAACGTGGGATATGGTGCTCACCAGTTTTTTGTAACATGCCTGCACTTCCTATCCATACAGGTTGGGTGATATTTAGGGATCGCAGAAAACTGTTCAGCTTTTGAATCTCTTCTGTACTGGACACCATCACAAAGGACCCTGAACGCTGGAGGCAGAGGCTGCGGGCAACGTCCCATGGCTGTCGATCTGGCACGTACTCAGGGTAATAGTTGTCATGTGTAAGCAGGGTTCTGCTCTCCACTGTAAACACAGCGGTATTTTTGTCGACAAACACAAATAGCCTCACATCTTATGCATTTGGCACTTTCAGTGTAAACAAATTGTACATGTGACTTCAAACTTTCCTTTGGATTGTTTTAGTTACAGATCCTGTCTTTACCATCTGTTTTATATAATAGTGAGAGGATTATAGCATAAAACAGTCCTGCATGATTATATCTGAATTTTATGCATGTTAAACAATTACACTTTGAATGCTGTGATTACCTTTTTCCATGCAGTGATGAATGAGGACCTTGGGGGAAAAATGTATTTAAATTTAATTACATAAAAATAATATTGATTCAGTTTGAATAGGTATTCATGATATTTATATTAATGATATGGTCATTTGTTACCATATAAGTACGCATATAAGGAAAACTTATCATTATTCCACATAATATTGTATTATTGATTACTTACAATAACGTTGGAGCAAATAATTTTCAACAGATTCATCCTAAGAAACAAAATACTCATTAACAGTGACACAAGTGTAACTTTTTAACATTTTTTTAGCAGTATTAAACACTTTCAAAGTTTACGTTACAGAACATTACTTCAGTTCATCTCGAGCAGAAACGTTAAATATTCATGAATTTGTATATAAAAACGGAATAAAACGTCAATTACCTGATATGAGGTAAAGTTATAGTCGGAAGTCATAAATGTAATATTTTATCTCGAAGAGTACAGTTTAGCAAACGGTTGAGGCGCTTTCCGTTGGAAGTGTTGTGACTCTGAGGAACTCTGAGTGAGATCATGAGAAGCAGCGCGCGCCTCCCGCTCTAGAACAGACAGCAGTTCCCGCCACTCCCCTCACCAGAAACACTACTTTTATATTTGAGTTTCTGAGCGATAAAAAGAATTGCGTTTTACTCGGAGTGGTCAGTTCTAAAATAATATATTGTAATTTATGAAAACTTATGTAAACGATTGTTTATGGTGTAATAAAAATCGATATTTGGCCCCCGTTTGTGCAAAACAGTGGGGACAAACTGAAATAAGAAAAATATTACATTTTACGTGTGTTAAATATTGGCTTTAGCATCTCAAATGACAATTTTAACATAACTTTTTTATTTTTAATTTAAATAACTTTAACATTGCTTATTTTAAATAATAAAGTCATCTTGTGGCCCCCAATGTTATTATAGTTAACTAAAACAATAAAAATTGCTATTTGAAATAAACATTAACATGGAAATAAAACATTTTATAAACCTTAAACTTCTTTTATCTAGTTGCCAAAGCAATATTCTCATTTTCCTTTAATTTAACTTGATGTACTAAACTATATAGTTAAAAAAATAAAATAAAAACATATTAAAACCTTATTAAAATAAGGACCCTTGAATGTAAACCACTCATGTGAAGAATACTTTACATTAAGTAAAACATGTCATACAACACATAACTACCATATCTGTAATGAAACTCAAATAAAAATACAAAACAATGTTACTTTGTAAATGAGCCATTTTCCAACAGATTCCAGTTATGACCAAGATTTTTAAAAATAATAATAATAATAATTATTATTATTATTATATAGAAACACAGAAAAGGCATGCAGTGTGCAGTATGTTTAAATAGAACACCAGACGTCTTGTCCCAGTGAGTGTTTATTACGGAAAGTATAAATTAGTGTGGAACAATTACATGATCCAGAGTAAATGCCACTGCAAATGCTAAAAATCTCCATGCAAATGATATTATGAAATATCAGTGCGCCCAAGCCTGTGCAAAGGTTTCAAGTGCAAAAATATATTCAGAAGTAGTGTTTTTTTCTGCATGAGTTATAAAAGACTTAGGTGCTTGATCACTTGCAAAATACACAGAAACCCCATCTTCATAAGTTATACTCTTAAGTCCTTCTTTAAAATCCTACAGTTAAATCTACAGGTCGTACAAAATTTACAGACAAACTGTTGTAGGTCTGAATGAGTGCATACCGTAAATACATCAAAATGAAAAGTGAGCCAACTTTAGCATTAACCATTATACCAAATATAGTTATATACATAACTAGCACCCCTTCAATCTGCAGCTATCCAAAATCACACCCAGCGGGCGTCTCTGGAACACGTGCTAATGCTTGAAGAAAGAGAATACACAACTTTAGGGACGGTTCGATTTCTGCTGCCATAACCTGGTTGAACAAACTGCCTGTCTGTGTCCAGCGTCTGTACTCCGTCTGTGCTTTTATCAAACGCTGCTGTCAAAGACTGCAGCGCTGAACGCACTTGATCTCGGGCGGCCATGATGTTCTTCTCGCATGGAAGCCGAAGACTGTCGGAACGTCTTCCAGGTATTTCACGCGGAACGCCGTTGATGACATCATCAATTGTCTTGGACAGAGACTGTATCGTCTGACTAAGGCCAGCGTCACTGCCCCTCCCTATATTACATTAAAAAAAGTCATGTCACATGCGTGTCAGAGGAGAAGTGTTTCATATGAATGCTATTGTGAAAAGATTGCTGTACCCTTTAGAGAGCGTAACAAAGACGAGTGGAGGTCTTTGATCGCCCGGTTCAGCGCGAGGAGTTTAGCGGTGGTGTTCTGAATTGCACACAAGTCCAAGCCTTCATCATCCTCGGAACGATCCTCAGAAGAGCCTGACCTCTCCTGTGAAAGAGCAGATACGTATATCTACATATGTACATATATGTACATATGTACATATATCTCTACAGATATGTACATATATCTCTTAAAGGGAAAGTTCACCACAAAACAACACTCAAACGAACCAAACAAAAACCCAAAGCAAAAGCAAACAAAAACTAAATTTAAAAATTTAAAAATATTAAAAAAACAAACCAGAGCAAAAGCACACCAAACAAAACCAAACCCCCCCCCAAAAAATGACAAAACTAAAAAAAAAACTAAAAACCCAAAGCAAAATCAAACAAACTGACAAAACAAAAGAATGAAATAAAAACAAAAACTAAACATAAAAACTAAACAAAACCCAAAGCAAAACTAACAAAAAAGAAAAATACACAAGCTAAACAAAAACTAAACAAATTTAAAGAAAAATAAAACCACCAAACTAGAGCAAAAGCACACCAAACAAAACCAACCGCCCCCCCCCCAAAAAAAAACAAAATGACAAAAAAAAAAAAAAAAAAAAACTAAAAACCCAAAGCAAAATCAAACAAACAGACAAAACAAAACTAAAGATTGAAATAAAAACAAAAACTAAACATAACAACTAAATAAAACCCAAAGCAAAGCCAAACAAACCCACAAAACAAAACTAAAACAAAAAAAGAAATAAAAACAAAATCTAAACATAAAAACTAAAAAACAAATTTAAAAATAATTAAAACCACCAAACCAGAGCAAAAGCACACCAAACATCCCTCCCGATAAAAAACTAAATACCCGAAGCAAAAATTAAACAAACCCACAAAACAAAACTAAAAAAAACTACAACTAAAAAAATTAAATACAAACAAAAACTAATCATTAAAACTAAACAAAAACAAATTTAAAAATAAATAAAAACCAAACCAGAGCAAAAACACAAACAAACCCAGAAAAAAAAACTTAAAAAACAAAAAACCCACAAACAAAAACCCTAAAACAAGCCACCCTCCCACACAAAAAAATTAAACTAAAAACTAAACAAAAGAAACAAAATCACACCCATCCCAAAAGAATTGAAAAAAAAAAAACAATAAATACAAAATAAATAAAATAAACCAAAACCAGACCAAATAAAACAAAGCCAAAACAAAACCAAACCTCCAACCAAAAAAACAAAAACAAACAGAAACTGGAAATAAAAACCATACGAAAACAACAAATAAAAACTAAACAAAAATTCAATAAATAATAAACAATTTTAATATAAATAAATATATTTTAATTAAATATACACATTTATTGTTGGCTCTCTTATTTGTTTTAGACCACAGGGTTTAGGTACGGTGAGTGGGTTTGAGAAATGAGTGAGCTTGTGGGATGCATCCATTTTTCCTTATCCCAGCATCCCATTCTCTTGCTGAACAATAACAACGAGCCTGTAGTTTGTGTATTGAAGATAACAGTTACAGCCACATTAAGGTGACAGATGACACTCCACTCAAACCATTTATTTTGTAAACAGCAGAACGACCCAAGACGCGCGATAAGACCGCTCAGGTTGGGCGTTTTACAAGCGCCGTCCCCCTCAGTCATTGTCGGGCTGCTCATCAGTCCAAAACATTTTACCCTCAATGACAAACAACAGCTGTTTGTAAGACGTACCGACAAACAGCAGCGGAAGTAGCTCTGCAGAGTGCTGGCAACATCCATCGCATTGGATTTCTGAATCTGTAAAATATAATAGGATTTATATAATGAAATGATATTACAGTATACATCAGTTAATAAAGTATACATTTATAGTTCAATATTAACTGGATTAATAAAGATTCCATTTTATCAAGTAAATTATTTATTAAGAGAACTTACTGGTAGATGAGCAGATGAAAGATCTCGATGCATCTCTGTGGTGATCTTCTGACCAATGTGGAGAAGATCAGTCACACTCTGACGCATCCCATCCCGCAAAGAATCCACAACTGAGCGCTAAAGAGAAAGAAAATGGTGTGAATTTTTGATTCTGACTGGTTTTTAATGTCAAAACTACTATTGGGCTGCAAACGTCAGCTGTTGCAAAAGAAATATACCCACTTTGTCTATGATTTCTGAACCAAGTTCAGTCAAATGAAGATCAGTCCCATTCACTGCTGCCAGAAAACCGATGGTTTTGAGAGCCGCTTTCATACAGTCGGCAACCCTCCTCTGGGCCTCTGTTACCATGGAGGAGATCTCAGAGTCACAGCCCTGAAAGAACAAAACACAAAAAGACCAACACTCTTTTATCAACTTTTACTGAAAATTCCAATGTTGATACTTAGTTTTCAACTTTTATTTCTAAATGCCTTCAAATAATTAAATATGTAATTAATCTAAATTAAATAAACCATGTTAACATCACTAATAAATAATAATTACATTACTTTGATGAGAATATTGCATTTTTATTTTTTTTTCCTATGGTCCCCCTACAGAGCTAAATAACACAAATGCAGCTGGCGTTTTATTAATTGACTATGAACTGTAATGAGCACCTGAATGAGTAACTGAAGGTAGCCTCCTATTTTCTTGACCTCCGTCTTGAGCTCCTCAGCTCTCTGAGACACTGAATCAGAGCTGGGCTTAATGCTGGAGACCCAGTGCATGGTAATGAAAGCGGCCCTTTCAACAGCAGACGTGGCCTTCACTAGATGAGTCTGGGCTTCAGTACTGCAGGCAAACACTGTTCACATACACACAAACAGAATGAAATGAGGCTCTTTGTCTAGCGCTGTGATGACATAGGTCTTGTGCATTCATATTGAGCTGAATATTGACACTGATGAATGGCTTTGTTGATTTAGGTTTGTTAAAGACGCTCTGATGCTTACGGTTCTCCTGACTGTCATCGTCAAGGTGCTCGTAGAGGTCTGCGATGGACCTCACAGCGCGGTGAACCGCCAGCAGGTCTACAGTCAGTTTGTCGGCCAAGCTTTCGCTCTCCTCTGTCGACTGGCAGGAGCGCAGACGAGCGATGGCTGAGCCAATCAGATCTTTGCAGATGGCTGGGAGGGCGGAGTCAGAGGTGCTGGAGTGCAGAGAGGGGGGCTTGTACATTAGCCCTAAAAAGACACAGAATATCAAAGTTACTTAATATTTTCCAGGGGGAAACAATCATATTTTTTAAGCAGGCCGAAAAAAAAAAAAAAACTAGTCTGTTATTATTATTATCAGTATTATTTATGTACTTTCATTTTTATATTTTCAGTTTTTATTTTAAGTTTTAGTAACTTTGTTGTCTTTTGTTCTTTATATTTCTATATATCTTTAATTTATTTTTATTGTAATACTGTATTTAGTTTTAATTGTAGTACTAATTTTACTTTGTTATATATTAGTTATACTAATGTTTATATTTTATTTCAGCCTTGAATAAAACAAAACTAAACAATAAAATAAAAACAAAAACAAACAAGTGAGACACTACACAAAAAACAAAACGTTAAAGAAAAAAAAAGTGAGATGTTACACAAAAACAAAACTCCAAATAAAAACAAAACAAGTGAGATGCTACAAAAAAACAAAACGCTAAGCAAAAACAAAAGTGAGATGTTACACAAAAACAACTCCAAATAAAAACAAAACGAGATGCTAAACAAAAACAAAACTTAAATTAAAAAAAAAAAAAAACTAGTGAGATGCTACCAAAAAAAAAAAAACTAAACAAAAACAAATACAAACAAAAAGTATTATACAGCTATGCATACCGGGCTTTTGAACCAATGAGATTACACAGTTTTTCATGTAATATTTATAGTGCATTTCAATATTTCCATTTTTTCAATTACTGAAAACAATTTTTAATAGTTTTAGTTAAAAATAAACAACACTGGTTTGCAAAAGTGTTCCAAAAATTAGTGAGCTGCCTACATAGACGTTATTTTGAAGAATGTTTTTGTCCATACAGTTAAAGTCACTGACCAAAACAACATTGTTTGGACCCCACTGACTTTCATTATACTGACGAAAAAAAACACTGAACGATTTCTAAAAATTGAAAAAAGTCATACAGGTTTGAACGGTAAGTAAATTATGACAGAAATTACCTTTTTGAGTGAATTATCTCTTCAAAACTACTAATCTGAATGATGATAAAAATAAAGAGTCAAAGAGCCATATACATAAAGGCTACTTTACCAGTGGACTGTGAAGGAGCACAGTGTAGGCTTTGAATGGGGTGCACTCGGATCTCATAGAGACGTCCAGAAATCCTCCTGCTCTTTAGTAAACTTCTACTCCTGAGCCACAAGAAACAAAAAAAGATACAGATACATTAGAACTTATATCTTGCCTTGAACCATCATTATCAGTCAGATAACTCTTCTTTAACAGATAGTTACATGATGTACACTTTGAGTTTACTGCTCATCCCAAGGACAGAAAGACAAGAGGTGAAAAGCTAAGGAATATCTATGAGCTGTGAGTTGAAGAAGGGGTTTAGATTCACCAATATTGAATTTAGCTGTAGTTACATACTCTTGTAAATGCTGCAGGAATGTTCGTTTCCATAGGGCTCGGTTTACAAAGGGAAAAATATCATCGTGGTGGAAGACAATATCCAGTGTTGGGCACAAAGTATACTTCTGTTCTTTCGTTCTTCAATACAGAAGTACAGAGAGCCGAAGAGCAGCATCGAGCAGCATCGTGGACTCAATAAGACTAATAAATTCAAATACCTTCTGCGAGAGAAAGACGAGGTTGAGGAAGATGCGGATAGGTCTGGTTCCCACTCATCATTAGGGTCGTAAAACACGTCGTCATCTTTAGAGGTGCTCTCCCCCTACAGCCAATAAACATCAGACTTGATTTAGCCGCAGATTCTTTTACGATAATAAGAGCAAGTGCCAATACTACATGCTCCCTGCTTTTACTGGGTAATTACAAGGAAATAAACAGGCTTCAAATGGCCTCATATATTATTGTGTTCAAACAACTAAGCTCTGTGTTAAATACTCAGCACTTTGTTCAAATCAAGTGTGGCGCAAAGTTTCCATGTCAAGTAAAGAGCTACACAAAAATAAAATAAAACAAACATAAAAATAAAACAAAGCTAAACACTACATATAATGAAAAAAAAAAAAAAAAAAAAAAAAAAAAAAAAAAAACAAAAAAAAAAAAAAAAATTCTAATGTCAAGTAGGGGTGGGCGATATGACCAAAATCTTATTTCACGATATGAGTAATTTTATTTCCCGATTACGATATACATCACGATATAGTTTTTCCTTTGAAACCATAGAATTTTCATAATTCGTCGCCAGTGTCAAGATCGCAGAAAAACTAATCCAAGCCCAAAAAAAATAAAAAAACAAGCTCACTGAAGACAAGTAAACAATCAGTGATTAAATAAGAATAAATACAAGCAATAGGACAAAAAACTACAATAAATAAAGAAATGCTACATACTAGGGATGCAAAAATACAGTTAGCCCATGGTTCAATACATACAGTACGTCAGTTTTTTAAACACGATCTTCAGTTCGGTTCTGCTTGCATGGCACATGGGTTTTTTTGCAACAAATTAACAACAAAAAAACGTGGTTTATTTTATGTCTACTTAAAATACCTTTTGAGAGATCCTTTTTCAGATTTTTACCTAAAATTGAATGGATTGGTCATTACTGAGGGCTATAAACACATGAAATGTGTGTTTCATTCATACTGGACGCAAGAGGGCGCCCTCGTGCAGAAACATCACATATGCATCCCAGAAATAACAGAACTGATGACGTTCCAGGAAATCCCTAATATGGATAAAGGCATCGCTGTTGCTGTAACTGAATAAAAAGAAGATATAACGTCAAATGTTTTGAATGATGATACGTAAGGACAATAAACGCTCACCTGCGACAATATGGTTTATTTGTGTTCTTCAAGCCATCTGGGGTATTGTCATAATGATAAAGTAACTTATATTTGTAAGCCATTGCTAATCGACAGCTGTTATTACAGTATAGAATACATTTTCTGCCTAATTCTGTAATAAGAAGCCACATCAGATCACAAAAGGAAGTTTTTTTCAAATACGCGACTAATGTTTTGAAGTAAAAACAAGTTAAAATGTTCTCTTTTATTGGACAACAGGTTTAGAAACACTTATCATTGCAGGTCATTAAAAAGAAGATATGCTTGGCGTGTTACTTTTTCAAATGCACGTTATAAGCGAGGAAGCGTTTCCACATCTCAGCATGTGAAATTACGGGCACACACACAGCCAATTCTGAGAGAAATAAAACACACAGAAATTAATTATATGCATAACCGAAAAACCGCAATTCACAAGTACATATTGACCCTTGGATGTCGTACCGAACAGTTCAATATTATATTGAGAAATGTGACATCCCTACTATACACATTGTGTAAATTAATCAAAAACACTACATATTCTTTACTGTGTAAATTAAATATACATTTCTTCTTATTAAAGTTGCAAAAGAAATTTTCTCTCTCTGTTGTTTGATTAACAGGAATGACAGACAGCAGGAATATTAGACTGCTGTCACTTTAAGACCAAATATCCAGATCCAATTATACTGTTACACATGCGTGTTCTTTCTCAGCTGTTTACTTTCACTTAAGACCTGTTTACGAGGATACTTACAATCACAGGCATTTTGACAAATAGTCTATAAGTATGTCAAAAACACTCACTCGCTCTATGAGCAGCGGATTCATGTGTGAGGCCTGTGCGTGCCTCTCAGACCGCAAAAACAGTCTCACAGAATAAAACGTCATTAGCATGCGCTAGTGGTAAACAAAAAGAGCATGACGAAGCACAGTTTAGCAGTTGTACTTTTTATGTTTGCTGAACAAAGGAAGCTGTGAAAGAGGATGTTACAAGAGTTTGAGGTAAGCAGTTTTAAGTTTTTGCACCGTGTCGCGTTGATCAACGCCATTTCATGTAGCATTTTTATTGGCTGGTCAGTAGATGTAGGTCGTAGCTGCAAACACACTGTGTGATGATGATGCTGAATTTCTGACATTGTCAGAAAATGATCGTAGGCTATCTCTGGTCGCAAGACCATGACAACGGCCGTCTTTGAACCTCTCTCACTGTACGACAGAGGGCCACCGTTTAGGAGCCACAATTTTTTCACAATGACAATCTTTTGTCTGGGACAGCCGAAAATTGTGCAGTGTGTAGAAGGCTTAAGAGCGATAAAGACGATAGTCTAAAATATCTACCGGTTGACAAAATTTCAACCGGTTAATTGTGTCTACCGGTATATCGCCCACCCCTAATGTGAGTGACATGCTACACAAGATTTGCTACACAAAACAAATACACTAAACACACACTAAAAAACAAAAAAAACAAAACACTAAATAAAATAAAAACAAAATAAAACAATGTTAAGTGAGCTGCTACACAAAAATAAAACAAATAAAATTAAAAAAACAAATACATAAACTATTAAACACTAAAACAATAAAAAAAAACTTAAAATAAAACACTAAATAAATCAAAACAATATTAAAACGCTACACAAAATTGCTACACAAAACCAAAACACCAAATCAACCAAAACTCCCCAAAAACAAACCAAACTAAATCCGACCTATTCAAAACAAAACAAAAAAACAAACACCTAACCAACCGAAAAACAAAATAGATAAAAATAAAATAAAAAAATACAAATTTATGTAGCTAAAACAAGGGTTTTAAAGGGGTCATGACATGGATTTTTTTTTAAATTATTTTAATATGTTCCTTGAAGTTTACTTACAATGTTAATAAAGTTTTTTGCACAAAAAAAACAATGTATGTGGAAAAAAAAGATTATTTCCAACCCTCATTCGAACTGTTTTAAGAGACATGTCCTTTAAGGCTTGTCAGGAATCGGCCACTGTTATGACTGGCTAACGTCATTGCATAAACAACATCAACGCCCCCTCGCTATTGCATGTGAGTGTTTTGACAACGTTTTCACAAAAATAAAAAATAACATCATTTCCAGACAAAGCATTATGAAATCATTTACTTATGGTTTGTGATGCAGCAGCAGTCAGATCGTTTACAAAACAAAATACTCAGATCAATCCTCTGGCACCATCCGGGATGCCATTAAAACTAAACTATCCACTTATCTCTGACACTGGGATACTTCTGATATCTGTACAAAGATGGATGCCAGTGGGCGGGGCCTATGGTGAGAAGATGACTGCTCTGAAGGCAATTTTTATGCAAATGTTTGTGCCCAGGTGACGTCACCTTGTACCTCAGATCCAAAACGAGCCGTTTTTGGAGCTTGATTAAATGAATGCTTTGTTTATAATGAGGAGGACCTTTTAAGCTATGAAACTTGCAGGATGTTTGTGGTACCAAGACCTCATATATGCCAAAAAAATCAAGGCAAATTTGATTTCTCATGTCATGAACCCTTTAAGCCAATGACTATCCAGCTACAAAAACAGAAACCAAATCAGCAAAAAAAAAAAAAAAAAAAAAAAAAAAAAAGGTTTGTTGTGAAGAGGATATCATTTGTTGCTATATGACGTCAAAAGGTTAGGACGCTGTGTACTTTGCTACAAAAATGCCACTGTGCAGCTCAAGCAGTAAGTTTACAGCTATTAACTAGGTGAACAACTTTTATTAAGCCACCTGTTCAAGCTCCCTCATGGCAGCCAAGTTGCACTGGAACTTCTCCAGGCTCCAGAAGGTGGAAATTCCCAGTTTGGTGTTCTGAACTTGGACCTGCAGTTGGGCGTCTCCACCCTCGCTCTCTTTATCGGTCGCCTCATGTCTGTTATGAAAACACAAATTCATGTCTGATTCCATCCAAATTACTCACTTATCAATAAATTGACTAAACTCACACTTTTCTGGTCATTAGTGATTGCTGGATAGGGATTTTATGTTTTGTTTTTTGTTTTTTTATAAACGCTGTACTCACAAAGAGCAATTTGTAGCCAACTAACAATCCATAATAAAAGGGGGGGGGGGGGGGGTTGCTATAGCTATTTCCATGACTTTATTTATTTAATAATTTATTTAAATTTAATTTACATTATACTAAATTATTTTCCTAATCATAAATTCTGATTGGTTAATAATGTAGAAATGTTGTTCCAGGACCAACAAAGACGTTGATCCAGGAACATTAAATCCATTACTCCCACTAAATAACTGTACCTGCAGAAGACTGTGTGTTTCCTGAGTTTGGCACTGATTTTGTTTGCTTCTTCAATCATCAAAGACAGCTTCAAGGCATCCCACTGTGGGTAGGCTGCAAACATTGAACAAAAAATATGGTGAATAACACACTGCTAAGAACATCACTGATGGAAAACCCCATGTCTTTTCAATTTAAATTGTGCATGTACCCGTTTTAGGGGTCTGGGTCATTTTAAGAGCACGTTTTCTCTCAATCTGAGCAAGATGTTCTGCAATCTTCCTCTTCTCTGCTTCAAGCGCCTCTACAATCTTAGCATGCCGGATATCATGATCAGCCAACGCCTATGGAAAAAATAAAAA
>JAFVLL020030917.1:0-11370 GCA_021397915.2 Tor tambroides
CAGGATCTGTAGGACAATTCAAAGCCATTAGTTTTGCAATTACATCGTCTTTATTTGCAGCACTTTTATGCTGGCTTTCTTCTCTTGTTTCTTCTGGTGGCAACTCTCCTGCAGTAGCTCCTCTATCTTGTTCACCAGAAAATTCTTGCACATCATCTATCACTTCTCTTTCTAAGTCTGAATTACTACTTCCTTCCTATTCTTCTTCCCTGCTACAAACTGGCTTGATCTATGAAGTGAGTGAGCTGCTACCCTTGGCTGCCTGCTGTCGCTCCCTCTCCTTCTTTTTCTTAAAGGGGACCTATTATGCAAAAATCACTTTTATAAGGTGTTTGAACAGTGTGTGAAAACAACCAGCCTATAATGGTAAAAATCCACCCACTCATTTTTTAATAATCTAAAATATTACTGTATCACGTCCTTTGTCAGTGTCAGGCGCTTGCTTGGCCGTTTGTTGTGATTAACAGGAAAGTGTGTTCAGCTGAATTGGATTAGTATTTTGTTAGATGGGTATTAAAAAGCTTAGTTTACCGCAGCAGCGGTCGTGGGAAGACCGAAGAGTAAAGACCATATTGACTCACTGTTATTTTTTATGATTACTGATAAACTAACGTAGTTTGATTTGTATTTTCTTTCTTGACAATTTTCACAACACAAAACATCATATTCACTAGTACATCCCACTACACATCCGTGACTAAGGCAAGAATTATCTAGGATTATTCATTTATCACTATTATACAAGCCTACAGTTTAAATAAACAATCAACAATGTGTACTCCACCAACTGGCTTTAAATTGTATAACAGTGGAAAATTCAATAATTAGAAACATCAGAAATACATCGTCATAAGCAATTACGGTTTTCACACTGTAAATACTCAAGATTTATTATATAGCATCTTAAAGATGGATTCAACCAATTATAGTACATTAAAGAAAAACATAAAGTTCTAATTCTTCATTCATGCCATCTGGCGTCAGTGATTTAAGTTTATGAATCCAAAATGCTTCCCGTTTTAATAGTTCATTATTTATATTACCTCCTAAGAAAGAAACAAAGTCATTATCTGAAAAAATAGAAAATCATAAGATGGAAATGAATCACAAATTTGATAAGAAACAACTAGATGATCTTCAGAGACAAATGGAAGACAAACTTGATAAATTCAAAATGGAGTTACTCAACGTCAGGATTCACAAGTTCAAGAGAGACACCATGGACTATAAAGACCACAAAGTTTACACCTGGATGTCGGAGAGATCTAAACCTCAACAACAACGAGGGGGATTGAGACTCATAAATGCCTCTGAATCAGATGATTCTTACACTTTGCCTTCTCAAATCACATCTCGACAGAGGAAACCTTTTTTGGGCCAACCCCGTCGCTCCAAACGCCATCTAAATGGAAGAAACAAACGAATAGAGGGCGTCGGGGAAAAGGACTTAGGGAGGTAACTTCATTCGAAAGTACTGTTTCAAATGATCAAGACAATATTGTATTTAATCTATCGGACAAAGAATTATCCACTGAACAAACTACAGTATTGAGTAAAGGACTATCATTTGTACCGCATAATGTCTCAAATCCCTTTATGGTCAAGATTGAATTATTTAAGTTTTTTAGAAATGTGAAATTGAGAAGTTTTTTTTAATTCGAATGTGACTGCAACTCCATATATACAACAGTTTAAACCGAAAAGTACTTTTATGCCAGTAATTCATAATCATTCAGTTAACACTTTTTGTAGACTTGTAGAAAACGATGTGGAAAAATTATTACATGAACCTCATAATGAATTGCACAAGAAGCAAAATTTAACAAGAGTGCAAAGAGAAGCATTATCAGCATTAATTAATGATCCGACATTGACTATTCAACGAGCAGATAAAGGTGGAGGGATTGTGGTTATGAATACTAGTACATACATCGAGAAAATAAAAGGGATGTTACATGATGAGACATTTTATAAGAAACTTGTATTTAACCCAACTGAGTCCTATAAAAAACAAATCGATGAAATTTTACTAATACGATTAGATAAGAAATGGATTAATGGACAAGAATTTAAATATTTAAGAAATGAATATCCTAGTATTCCGGTTTTATACACTTTACCAAAAATTCATAAATCACTAGAAGATCCTCCAATGTGACCAATTGTTTCAGGAAATGGGTCATTGACAGAAACTATATCTATTTCTCGATTCTTTGATTCAACCGATAGTGAAAAAACTGCCATCCTATTTAAAAGACACCACTGATTTTTTTAATAAATTGAATCAAATTCCTTGCATAAGCAAGATGGACTGGCTTGTAACACTCGATGTCACTTCACTCTACACAAATATACCTCATGAGGCAGGTTTGGATGCACTAAATTTTTACTGTAAAGATGATGACAGCAGAGTACCATCTCAATATATAGCGGACCTTACAACATTAGTCTTAACCAAAAACTATTTTTTATTTGAGAAAGATTTTTATTTGCAAGTGCAAGGTACAGCGATGGGCACTGCAACAGCACCAAATTATGCAAATTTATTTATGGGTAAATTTGAACAAGATCATGTCTATAATAATAATCCATTTCAGTCAAATATTAAAGTTTGGATGCGTTATATAGATGATTGTTTTATGATTTGGTCAGGTTCTGAACAGGAATTAGATTAATTTGTGTCATTCATTAATTCGAAAATTCCATCAATTAAGTTTACAATGGAAAAAAAACATGATTCCATAAATTTTTTGGACGTTAAAGTAACAGAGATCAATGAGTCATTACATACAACAGTATTTCGAAAACCAACGGATAAAAACACAATATTATCTATTGACAGTTATCATCCAGCTCCTTTAAAACGTAGTTTACCGATCAGTCAATTACATAGATTAAAACGTAACTGTAGTACTGAACATGAATTCGAGGAACAGGTAAAACTGCTATTTCAACGATTTCGTTCTAAAGGGTATCCACAAAGTTGGTTAAATAATGCATTGGATAAGGTGAACAAATTGAATAGACATGATCTTTTGAAAATAAATAAACCAAATAAAAAACAAATACATTTTTCAGTAAATTCTTCATTGACATACAATGAGCACAGTAATACAATAAAATCAATCATTCATAAATATTGGCACATATTATCATCTGATGAATCTTTAAATGATAAATTTAAATATCGCCCATTATTCACTTTTAAAAGATCACGAAATCTATCAGATATAATGGTAAATTCAGATGTAGTAAGGAGAAAAAAGACTGCATATATACAAGGCTGTTTCCCGTGCAGAAACTGTGCTGCATGCCGGAATTTGGTGAAGTGTAAAGAGTTTATGAGTCCAGTAACACGGAAATGTTTTAAAATTACATCTTGTATTACCTGTTCAACTCATATTATTTGATCTATGTAATGCAAATGTCCTGTCAAAGATATATATGGGAAAATCATCACGTCAGTTAAGAATTACAGATTAACGAACATAAATAATTATCATGACAAGATATAACCTCTTCAGTAGGAGACATTTTAATGAAATGGGACACGAAATATGTGACAATTGGAACGTATAGGAATAGAAGAGGTTTTTGGGTCACGTCGAGGCAATATAAATAAACAACTATTAGAAAGCAGGAAGCATTTTGGATTCATAAACTTAAATCACAGCGCCCAAATGCATGAATGAAGAACTAGAACTTTCTGTTTTTCTTTAATGTACTATAATTAGTTGAATCCATCTTTAAGATGCTATATAATAAATCTTGAGTGTTACAATGTGAAAACCATAATTGCGCCTGGCGATGTATTTCTGATGTTTCCTAATTATTAAGATTTTCCACTGTTATACAATTTAAAATCAATTAGTGGAGTACATTGTTGATTGTTTATTTAAACTGTGAAGCATATAATAGTGATAAATGAATAATCCTAGATAATTCTTGCCTTAGTCACGGATGTGTAGTGCGATGTACTAGTGAATATGATGTTTTGTGTTGTGAAAATTGTCTAATAGTTAAAAGGAAATGTTTTAATGATTGTGGTGATTTGAAGGGATTGTTGATTTAAAAAGTGGGTGGAGGGATGTAATTGCTTTACACACTGAGGAAGGCTTGGTAGCCAAAACGTTTGTGTTTTTTCCCCATTGGTGATGTGTTAAATAAAACGGAAAAAGAAGATTTTTCTCGTGAGTGCAGATCATAATTTCTCATACAAAGAAGCTTTATTATACTCACACCTTTTGTTGTCAGCCGTACCATGGGTGCAGCAGGCGCAGTGATATTACGCAGCGCCTGAAAGTAGTCCCCAGCTAGGTAACTACACTGACCAAAATTATAAATGCAACACTTTTGTTTTTGCCCCCATTTTTCATGAGCTGAACTCAACGAGATGGGCTCACAGCACGAAGCATTGCTGTTTCACACCGAAGTCCGGTGGTTATCACGAGGGAAGGCACTCGTCTTTATGAACTGTGCGAAGAAGTGCACTCATTGTTGAAAGACTCAAAATTGGAATTCGCCCACTGCCTGACAGATCCAGCTTGGTTGTCAAAACTTGCTTACTTGGCATGTACACTGACCAAAATTATAAATGCAACACTTTTGTTTTTGCCCCCATTTTTCATGAGCAGAACTCAAAGATCTAAGACTTTTTCTATGTACACAAAAGGCCTATTTCTCTCAAATGTTGTTCACAAATCTGTCTAAATCTGTGTTAGTGAGCACTTCTCCTTTGCCGAGATAATCCATCCACCTCACAGGTGTGGCATATCAAGATACTGATTAGGCAAGCATGATTATTACAAATTATGCCTTAGGCTATACAATAAAGAACCACTCTAAAATGTGCAGTTTTATCACACATGCCACAGATGTTACTTAGGGTTTGAGCGCGTGCAGGTGGCATGCTGACTGCAGATATCCACCAGAGCTGACGCATGTGAATTGAATGTTCATTTCTACCATAGCCGCCTCAAGGCGTTTCAGAGAATTTGGCAGTACGTCAGCCGGCCTCTGACACGCAGACCACGTGTAGCCACACCCAGCCCAGGACCTCCACATCCAGCATCTGCACCCCTGCAAGATCGTCTGAGACCACCCAGACAGCTGCTGCAACAATCGGTTTGCATAACCAAAGAATTTCTGCACAAACTGTCAGAAACCATCTCAGGGAAGCTCATCTGCATGGTTGTCGTCCTCATCGGGGTCTCGACCTGACTGCAGTTCGGTAGTGACGTTCCTTAAAGTTACTCTCAGATTTTTCAGACTTTTGAACACATTTACCTCAGAATGATGTCACCTACCTACTCACACCTTGCGAGCTATGAGAGAGGGACACAGGAATATTTCCTGATCATAAATGTATGGGTTTAGTCAAAATCAGACTCGCCCAATGTACTAAAACATAAACCGTTTCGGTAGTGACATGGAAAATGCGGGGCACATTTTGTTACATAAAGTTTCATAATTTACAAAGAAAATATAAAATAAATATGCTGAACTTCCCACTGCCCTGTATCTTGCTCTCTCATTGGCTGTAGGTCATCGCCGATGTATTTTTCAGTCAGAATTCATTCACACAGCATGATTTTGAATCACCGACAGCTCCAGGTATTTAGCATGCCAAATATTTCATGGGCGTCGGCGATGCATTGGCGATTCCCTCAGATTGCGTCTTTGATAATTCACACTGCGTGATTGTCACTCGCGTGAACGAGCACCGATTTGCCTCTGATTTCGGGCATTTGTCCGCGATATATCAAAACCTGTCGGCGAGTGAAAAATCAGGCTAAAATCGTGCAGTGTGAACTTGGCATTAGTTTGTAGGAGTAATGTGTCCTTTTCTCTCTTTCGGGTGAGCGGTTGGAACAATGGATCGTCGGAACGCTGGAGTACTTTGGAGTAGATCGTCGAAGGAGCTTGCAGGTAAGTAAACAGAGCAGGAAAGAAAGGGCCTGATCTTCTTCATATTGTATAATGCAAATCTGCAGGACCAGGCAGTTTTAGCAATGTGGTCTGAGAAATTCAGCTTATCATCAATCACATCTCCAAGGTTTCTGGCTGTTTTTGAAGGAGTTATGGTTGATGAGCCTAACTGGAAGGTGAAATTGTGATGAAGTGATGGATTTGCTGAAACTACAAGCAGTTCTGTCTTAGCTAGGTTGAGTTGAAGGTGATGGTCCTTCATCCAGCAAGAAATGTCTGTTAGACATGCTGAGATGCGAGCAGCTATCGTCGGATCATCAGGATGGAATGAGAGGTAGAGTTGAGTGTCATCAGCATAGCAGTGATATGAAAAGCCATGTTTCTGAATGACAGAACCTAGTGATGCCATGTAGACAGAAAAGAGAAGTGGTCCAAGAACTGAGCCCTGAGGCACCGGTTAACAACAAATAAACAAAATATACATAGCATCTTTGTTGAAATTGTGAATAAAAAACAAAACTTGCCTCGGACTTGCACATAAATCCCAAAAGCATAAAAAAATAACTTAAAAAAATACCTACACACACTTTGTATCAAAATCCACCAATTTCCTTATAAAACAATCACAATGGAAATGAGCCAAGTCAAATTATTATCAACACATCACTACTAATAAATATGCTTTGACTTAAGAACAAACAATCACACGTTCTAAACCAACATTTCACAGCAATTTATATATATTTATATAAAAACAAATGTATGAACTTTTTTACTACAGATCTAACTAGTATATAACGCGCAATACATTTAACTGGAGCACAATCAAATAAAAGGTGGTAAAAAGTGCTGCGAATATCTGAGAACAAGAGCAAATAATGACACACAATGTCTAAATCAATTCACGCTTTGCCAATTTAATATTTATATATATTACGCTACTACACCACTAAATCGCTATTAATTTCATTCTTAGCATTTTAGATCAATTATTAAATTAATCAACAATTCACGGCTCAAAAATACATGTTTCAAGATCCATACATCTGCACACTCAAGATTTGTAATAAATACATCAAGAAAAAGACTAAATCGTCACACTCATACTTCAAACAATATATTACAAATTAATAGATCACCAAATGAAAGTCAACAATCATTTTGGCTATAAAAATTCACATTAAGATAGTTTAGTTTACCGACAATTCAAATAATATAATAATGTTTTTAGTTTCTACTAAAAACTACATGATTAATCAGTTGCTCACCATTTTATTATATTATAAATTACCTCAGAAATTAGCGCTGAAACACCTCCTCCATCTAACATTCAACAAGCCAGAACTAGTTCAATCAGGAAAAGCCGGTCATTAACTATGTAAAACTCTACGCTGCAATTGGCTAAACCTTTACTCTGTGATTCTTGTAAAAATGCTAAATAACACACTTTTAAAAATACATAAATGCAGAAACATTTTAGCATATTTTAAAATAAAACATTTTTTACCTATAACACCTAAAAATTACAGATGAAACACCATCCACAGTAAACTAAAACAGCACAGTCCAATCCAAAAACATTATAATAAAAAACAATTATGCAAATTCTCAATGAATTTCTCATCCTAAAGTTTATTTTCAAAATAGCTAAAAAACAACAACAACAAAATAATCCACTCTATATCAAAATAGCAAAACTAAATATAAGTAACACCATACCTTAAAGGCTGTATGTACATTTTTGACTCTACTAAAGCATAAAAATACCATAATATGTTTGCAGATATTTAAGAAACATGCTAAGTTAACATACTTGTTTATCTGTCAGTTATTCTCCTTTGAAAACGTGCGTTCCGGCCCGGAATGTCTGTCTCTGTTTTGGTTTGTGAAATCCGCCCACTGCCAGTTTACCCAATTGTATTTCGGCACCCGGGGTTGCCAGCTGGCGGGAAACACAGCGTATTTCATGTCATTCATCGTCATGTGCGTTAACTGCATTGAAATATTTTAATTGCGTTATTTTTTCATAACTTAATTAATTCAGTTATAGCTTTAAACTGACAGCCCTAATTTTTATTAACGATTTATCTCAAATATGCTTAAATTGCTCTGTACATATTTATGCTGATGCCACTGTTATTTACAACACTAATTCTGATTCGTTGCAATAATTTGTATACAGTATGCTTATATTGAATAAGAAGAAGTCTTGTTGTGTTATTCGGTACATGACAGTGTCATTCTTTTCCTTTTGATTTGAATATTACTTTCGATGATTGTTTACTTCTTTAGACTGTTGATTCATTTAAATATCTTGCTCTTTGGATTGACCCTGAACTTACTTTTAAGCCCCATAATGATTATATTGTTAATAAAACATACAGTTGTTTGCGTTTATTTATAGCTCCATTAATTGTTTTACATGTCAAGTTAGGAAAATAATTATTTCTCAGGTAATATTACCTTTTATTGATTATGCTGATATTGCATGTCTAAATACCTCTGTTACTTATCTGAAGCCTCGTATTGTGGTTTACAGCTCTTTGTGTAGGTTTGCGTTAAGGTGTTAATAATTATTATTAATTATAATAATAATAATAATAATTATTATTATTATTATTGATCTTGGTATTTGAAACAGTACTTGATCTTCTTATTCACTTAGACGTGTACAATTTCCGTTCTTTTTTATTCCCAGAATTTTTAGTGAAGTCGGACGTAGGTCTTTTTAATATAAAGCTCCATTTTATTGGAATAATGTTCCTCAATCTTTGATATCTGTTTCCTCCCTTTATCGCTTTAGGTCATCTTTATTTTCGTATCTCAAACTATTTTGTGTATTTGATTGTAATTCTGCTGTGGGTGTGAGGGACTGGTTAGGCATGTCTTCTGTTTAGCATATTTGTGTGTGTACATGTTTTGTATGATTGTTTTGTTTACGTTGTAATATCTTGTTTTTGTGTTTTTAGGATCCCTTGAAAATGAGATGCCATATCTGAAGGGGCTATCCTTTCAATAATTTCTATATATTCATTAAAACATCAGTTTGAATAAGGAAAGGAATATCTTTGTCGTAGTATCCTTTCAATGGTTAAAGTTGCCAGTCAATGCATGCTTCGCATGTGGTGCACTTTATATGTACCATGTTGATTTATCTTTTTTAGAATTTGAAAGATAATAAAGCTATTGTTTGGTAAGTGAGATCTCTGATTGTAGTTCCTAACCCAAGAGTTGATCGTGCTTAAGTCTGTTGACACCAATAAAATGAGCTTAATGTGGCAATTTACTGATCTGAAGACATCAGCATAACGAATGAGGTGAAAACAGGATCTATTGACATGAAATAAAGAGTCTTTTCAGCTGCTCTGATAATAGTGATGAGCCATAGACTATCAATACCAATTAAACAAGCCATTCAGGATCAGCAGCAGATCATCTCACTTTAATCTGAGTGTTTGCTGTTAGAAACAGATTGTTTGAGCCAGAATATGTGCTGAAAGCCTGTTCTGACTCTGCCTGTTTTAGCATTTTTGCTCCCCCTACTGGTCATTTTGTATTCTAATGCTTTAATTTGTTATTCAGTTTCTGCATTCAGAAGAATAGTGTGTGCAGCACATGGTAGCGCATGTTTAGTTTGTCGTGTCATTCCGTCATATTAACAGCACTTAACGAGTCACTGCCGGTAAGTAGTCAAGTCAAGTCACCTTTATTTATATAGCGCTTTTAACAATACAGATTGTGTCAAAGCAACTTTCCAATATCAAAATAGGAAAATAATGTCAATAATGTAAAATGACAAGGTTAAACACTCAATTTTCAGTTAAAGGCATTTCATTATTGCATTCATCGTCCAGCTCAGTTCAGTTTAAATAGTATCTGTGCAATCAAGTCAACGATATCGCTGGAAATTAAGTGTCCCCAACTGAGCAAGCCAGAGGCAACAGCGGCAAGGAACCAAAACTCCATCAGTGACAGAATGGAGAAAAAAACCTTAGGAGAAACCGGCTCAGTCGGGGGCCCATTCTCCTCTGACCAGACGAACCAGCAGTTCAATTCCAACTGCAGCAAAGTCAGATTGTGCAGAGGACTCATCTGGTTCCTGTGGTCTTGTCCCGATGGCTGTTTAGGAGACGAGGTCTTCACTGGGGATCTGTCTCTGGGGCTCATCTAGTTGTCCTGGTCTCCGCTGACATTCAGGGCTGTAGAGGTCGTCTCTAGGTGCTGATCCACCATCTGATCTGGATACGGACTGGATCGGGTGGCTACGGTGATCTTGGAATAAGAAAGAAACAGACTAATATTAGCGTAGATGCCATTCTTCTTACGATGTAACGAGTACATCGGGTGTTATGGGAAGTGTTCCTGGTTCTGGTTGACCTAATTAATGCAGCCTAACCATCCTTTAACGGATTTGAATATCAGAAGAGTATTAGTGTTTATGTGTACGCCAGGTTAAAGAGATGTGTCTTTAATCTAGATTTAAACTGACAGAGTGTGTCTGCTTCCCGAACAGTGTTAGGTAGATTGTTCCAGAGTTTGGGTGCTAAATAGGAAAAGGATCTGCCGCCCGCAGTTGATTTTGATATTCTAGGTATTATCAAATGGCCAGAGTTTTGAGAACGTAGTGGACGTGGAGGACTATAATGCAATAAGAGCTCGCTCAAGTACTATATGGAGCCAGTGCAGTGTTGACAGAACCGGGCTAATGTGGTCATACTTCCTGGTTCTAGTAAGAACTCTCTTACTAAGTAAAGTTTGATTATGTAGATATAATTGCTTTCATCATACGTGATTGTGAAATACATAGTTTTGTTTATATTACAAGATCTTTGAACAGCTTAAGATGTTATTAAGCACTTATCCCTCAGTACATTTGTATTGTGTAAACATTTTGCATGATTATCTCATGTTGAATATAATTGGACTCAACATTTTTCATGTAACAGTTTATTTATACAATCTTTTTGATTTATTTACAGTTTTACACATTTTACTCCGTAAACCATCTGCACAGAACAAATAGCACAGAACCCTATCGATGAAAACCTGTCAGAAGTGACCCTGTAAAATGTTGCTTTAAACTGAATTTTACAGTAAAGCGATGTAGCGAGAGCGGTTTACCTCAGCAGACTCGACACAGAACGAAGGGAGATCACCGCGAGGCGAGAGCAGCGGTAGATCATCAAAAATACACCAAGTACTGTATAAAATGACAAAGCATTTATAAAACAACACAGCAAACAAAATAGTGTAAAAAAAGTTACTGATGTAGACAGATGAGAGTTAAATTTAAAAAATAAATAAAACTGAAGCACTCAAAGCACACAAAAACTCTCACAATGTTGTGTCTTTTCTGATCCGCCACCAAATAATCTATCAGTGTAAAACTCTTTCCACAGGAAGAACCCCCACACACGAGGCTTCTGTGCATAAGATGGCTCT
>JAFVLL020030919.1:0-27306 GCA_021397915.2 Tor tambroides
GCTGTCGCTTGAAAGTTGTTAATACAGTAATCTGAAGATGAAATTAGTAGCTTCTTTTTTACAGTAACTTACCCAACACTGATTATAATGTTTTTAATATTTCTGAAGTCACATATTCTATATATTTGCTGAAAGCAAATTACAACACATATTTTTCCTTTTTAAATTTTTTTTTTTTTTTAAATTTAAACAGATTTAAGAAAGCAAAATCTGTATTCTTAGTCCCAAAGGCGACCCGACCACAAAAGTTTGTACCCGACACTCATCTGAGTCTGATTCCCACAGACATATGATAATGAGATGTTGGTATTTTTAAGTGCTTCAATAAAGTTTTCATTAAAACTCTCTTTATGTAGTTTTCAGGTTCAGTGGAGGGGAAGGAAAAGCTAAGATGCTCTTCAAAGCCTTCGACTGCACAGAACTTGCACCTAAAGTAATGTTCATGAACTTTCAATTTGCATTACTGAGATTAGAATTTCAGATTAGTGGCATTAAGAGATGTCTGAAAACTCAGGCTGAAAGTAACATCTCATTTTCCAGCCAGACGCTCCACTCGGTGTCTGTAATTATGAAAATGTCTTTTATCAGTATGTTAATGTTTGGGATAACGGCACTTTCTAGCCCTCTACGGACCAGACTGGCCCACGCTTCACCCCACATCACCAAAAAAAGCAGCACAGCCAGTATAAAAAAAAATAAATAAAAAAAAATCACATTTGGACAGACTTGACATAATCAATATGAGCTGACAAGTATCCGATGTTCGGTCCTGTTCTGCTGGGTTGTGCAGCAGGATGAAAAAAATATATTAAGAATACTCTGGTGAGCAAATAAACAGTAAAGAAATCGTGTTGGCTTCAATGAGTTTGTCCTGGTGAGGAGAGCCGCCATCCAACCATAGGAAATAATTGGACTGGGACTACGAGATGTTTCTGAGGAAAAAGTGAGAGCAGAAAACGGTGTTAGGAAAATCTATAAGGAAGTGTTGAGATCAGAGACGGGGGAGATGCTCGCTATATGCAAATAATTGGAACTCAGTTCGAATCAAATTCATAAGGAGAGGAAATAATAATTGAATGGAAACTATAATTGCATTAGCTGCAGGACAGAATATCAGCTGCCTTAAAGTATAATTTGATAAGTCGCTAATTAAGTTACTGTCCAAATGTCATCTGTTCCTGAAGTGATTCGGTGAGACTGAGCTTATGTGGTACTTTATGATTTGATGGATTCATTGTTGTCATGAGCAGATGATTTCAGATTGGGACCAGAGACCCCGAGAGGAATGAAAGGAGCTCTGAGGAAAATCGGAGCATTTTTATTTGCTCTCACAGTAGTTTTGTCACTTGACATCAATAAGAGTTTTCCTCCTTTAGACCAGCATCTTTGGAGCAATATTTGTGGAAAATGTGATATAATTTAATTCGATTTAAAATGTTTCTGTACTGTAAAACCCAATAAGTTAGGAGAATATTTCTCAATACACTAGCGATGAGCGCTTTGAAACACTGCATTGTGAAATCATTTGTTTCGAACCAGTGATTTATATTGCGTACATGATAAGCCGTCTGAGTAACCTTGTTGATATGTGCTTCAAAAGATAGAGTATTGTCCAGGATAACACCCAAGCTCTTGACCTGCAGCGTGGAAGCAATTACAGAACCATTGAAACACACAGAAAAATGACAAATGATTTTTTGTACCAACAAGAAGTACTGTACTAATGAAACATAATTACTACAGTACTGTTAAGTTTAAGAAAATTGCTTGAAAACAAAGCTTTAACTTTGGCAAACAGTTAGAAAGAGAAGATGGAAGAAGTTTAGAAGAGTAGAGCTGGGTGTCATCGGCGTAACAATGAAAATGAATACCACATTCCTTGAACATGTTTCCAAGGGGCAGTAGACAAATGATAAATAATTAAAGGGCTCAGAACTGAACCCTGTGGGACACCTGTAGTAATATGTGACCCTGGACCACAAAACCAGTCTTAAGTAGCATGGGTATGTTTGTAGCAATAGTCAAAAATACATTATATGGGTCAAAATTACTGATTTTTCTTTTATGCCAAAAATCATTAGGATATTAAATAAAAGATCATGTTCCATGAAGATATTTTTCAAATTTCCTACCGTAAATACAGTATATCAAATCTTATTTTTTGATTAGTAATATGCATTGCTAAGAACTTCATTTGGACACCTATTTTCTCAGTATTTTAATTTATTTGCACCCTCAGATTCAAATAGTTGTATCTTGGCCAAATATTGTCCTATCCTGACAAACCATACATCAATGGAGATCTCATCTCATTATGACTGGTTTTGTGGTCCAGGGTCACATATGTGATGATTTAGATTTAAACTGACCTAGTTGAACAAATTAAGTCTGTCCTGAGAGATAAGATGTGAACCAAGCCAGAGAAGTACCTAAAATTCCAGTGGACTGCGGTCTATCTAATAGAATTTCATGGGAAACAGTGTTGAATGCTGAAGTTAATTCAAGAAGAATTAATATAGATAGGAGTCCGGAGTCAGCCGCTACCAATAAATCATTAGACATTTTGACAAGGGCAGTCTCAGACAGTACATGACAGGAATGAAAACCTGATTGAAATTGTTCATATATATTATTCACTGAAAGATGATTGTGTACATGAGCAACTGCAACAAGCTCTAAAATAGACAAAGCAAGCCCTACAAATGCATGAAAGAACACATATTAAACAGACACTTCATAAGCAGGGCAGGTGATATGTTTCATGACATTTTTGATATGCTGGTTGAAAGCCTCTTCACATCCCAATAGCGTTCAGCAAGTGGTCTAAATGTATTTATATGTATTTATATCATTTGTGGAAGACGTAGGACCATTAAAATGTTTGTCCAATTATATTCCTCTGTCTGGGCGCTACGATAGGCTGTCCTACCTGCCTGTCAACATACTGTATATATTTGCATTTGTAGAATAATTACTTATTTATATTTTACAAAATAGATCAGCATGTTTTTAAAACATCTTTTATAAATAAAAAGAATAATTGTTAAGAAAAACTTTTTCTGAGATGACATTCAGTGACAGTTTCTAGTGAGTGTCAGTCTAGCTGAAGTCTCTCTTTTAGAAGTATGCATTCTGCATATGAACGCTTATGCCTTGATAAATAATTGGAGAATTACTGTTCACTCGTGTCACAAAATGACAGCTTAGAATAAAAACAACCTGGTCTCATAGGAAATTCGTACCTCTGTACACTTTTTGCAGTGCCACAAAATACGTACCATCAGATACATATTGCTACAGTTTTGAGACACAAAAGTCCACTGGGGGCGCTAAAGAGAAGAAGTGTATGTGACATCGATACGATCGACATACGATATGATTGACAGTATGTACAGTATATCCAGTTGTGTTATTTAGTGAAAAATGTTAAGAGATACGTGTTGTTTACTGAAATATGTTTGCTCTGGGTTGGAGTGAATAAATTAAGATCCTCCAAAGGGATCCTCCCACACTGAGGCCGTCCCTAACCCGCCCCGTTTACCACCCGCTTTGGGCTACACTCATAAACAACCCAACCCTCTGGAGACGGGACCCCGGCATGACGGGGGCCATTACCCAGATAGCAAGGTGACATTGACACACAACAACCCAGTTGATGGAAACACACCTGATTCACATGTTCTTTTTTCTATTTTTTTGCAACATTTCAAAAGTTTGCTTGACAATTGCATGGAAACATGGCTATTGACTGTTTTAACTTTACTGCGCTAACTGACTCAACTTCATGAATCCCTATTAGCATCCTTAGCCCTGACCTAAACTTACCAACACATGGCTGCTATTAAGAACTGTTGTCCTGTTGTGGTTTTTTGTGATCGACTTCTTCCATTCAGCTTTCTTATTTTCAAAGCTGCATCTCCTTGCTGCTACTTTGGCTTTATATGGCTGCAGTTGTTTGCAGTGTGGGCAAGTTTTGAATGCAACACTTATTAGGGTGTTGCACCCAGTGCACAATTTTTGTGTGTTTCCTGGCATCTCTAAACAGAAGTAAAAAATGACACTGAAACCTTAATACAACTTGTTTTGTAATGTGAGATCCAGTAACAAGAGATACAATTACAACGTTATAAGCTCCACTCATTCTGTGGCAGGTACAGCTGCTATATAAAATGCATGTACAATACATAAATAAATGTAGTAATATGCACTCATATGCAATCATGGCTATGGCACAAGTTGGTGCTACATGGAAAGACTATCCTGCTGCACTTTGATAGGCTACTGTTATTTCGGCCTAGTGTATCATCACATAATATGTAATGTGTGTTGACAAACAACATAAAAACAGACGTCACATAGGGCTGAGTGCATAACATTTTAATGCTACAGCAGCGGAGACGATGAGCGTGCATGAGTTTTTGTTTTTGTTGAATTTGTGTTTCTTTTTTCACCTAAAGCCTACACCAGACGTCGATTTGTCCGTATTCAAGCATTTCAGTGGGGTTATACAGATCGCCATTTACAGCACATTGAGAATTCACCAACAACTGACAGTTTTGACCTAAATATGATTTTCAGTTAAAAACATTAATCCTAAAATTGGACATTAGTAACTTATTTTTCGTGGCATCAGTCACATGCACGTTCACAGGATCCCTGGTTCGGTTCTTATCAGACTCGTGAATTCAGTTCACTGGAGACTCGCTCTGAATGGATCATTTGAATCACTGAATGGTTCATTCCAATTTGCAAATGAATCATTCGGTGCGATTTGAGAACAGATCTACCTGGTTCATTGAAAATAAGCAGTTTGTTCATGAATTGGATACTGCTTTTGCGTCTCAGGGCACTTCATGATTTCTTTATAGCGGAGTAAAATGTTAAAAAAAAAAAAAAAAACTTTGTTACTATCCACCACTGTTAATTATACACTGAATAATACTATTCTTTTTTTCCCACACAAAGGTCACCGACAGCTTTATTTATCTAACCGGATAGCAAGCCACCTAGCTACAAAACGTACTGCAGAGTACATAACGTTGCATTTACCATTAGAGCAAACATATTTCAGTAAACAACACGTATCTTTTAACATTTTTCACTAAATAACACAATTGGATATACTGTACATACTGTCAATCATATCGTATGTCGATCGTATCGATGTCACATACAATTCTTCTCTTTAGCGCCCCCAGTGGACTTTTGTGTCTCAAAACTGTAGCAATATGTACCTGATGGTACGTATTTTGTGGCACTGCAAAAAGTGTACAGAGGTACGCATTTACTATGAGACCAGGTTGAATAAAAAATCTGAAAGTGCTATTATCAGAATTGGCTGTAAAGCACATGCTGTAATTTATAAGGAAAAAGCCAACACTGAATCATAACAACAAATCATGCTTTTTTTGTAACATTTGAGGTATTTAAAGTTAAGTTTGTTCATTACAGTTCACGGCAGCAAAACCATTGTTTTTTTGTTTTTTTACTAATTACTTTTGCCTGTGATATTTATGTACATCTTACAAACCTTGTGTGAGTGAGTTTTTCTGAGAATTTCTTGTGCATTATATTTCACTTTTTTGAAACCACCTCAACTTCTTGTGAATCCACATAAGTTTAAGTAATTTTTAATCAAAGACTGAATAGGTTTCTAAACCGTAATCCTGGTTCTTGAATCATTCCTTGTGTCATAACTCAAATATGATTGTTCGGCTTCATTGATTCCTGTGGCTAAATGTCCTCAGTGGTCCTGTGAATTTAAATAATTTAGTTCAGAGGGAAAATTGAATGTAATTCCAGCTAATATGATCGTTCATTCATCCATAAGGAGATCATAGGTGATACTGTAGCTCCAGCTGCCTTCATTCCCTTCAGTAACCTGACTTTGACTCTCCTCACGTTAGATGTGAACCCACCTCGAGGAGCTGACTCACGAAAGCCCTTCTTTAACCTCAGGTGTGAGTGAAGAAGTCAGAGAACTCTCTCTGAATGAGCTCCAAATGACATACGCAAGGCCCTTTGAAGGAGTAATGCATTTCAGGGTCATTCTGTGTGGAAGAGGGAAAACAAGCCTCTTCAAAGAGTCTCTTGATGAATGATGCTGAAGACACTGAAAACAGCCGCAGTGAATAAGTCATTTTAGGGGATTCCACAAAAATATTAAGCAGCAATATTGATAATAATAGGAATTATCTTTATTGGAAATATTATTTCCAAATAATGGTTGCTTAATATTCACCTTTGCCATTATACAGCAACTATTGTAAATTTGCACAACTTTAAATGTTTTATGTAGAAATTACCATTACATAGGTTAATAAATGGTCTAAAATTAGTGTTACTTCATAATTCAAAATTTACTAATATTAACTAATTGGAACAATGTAAAGTGTTCAAATGTGTTTATTTATTTAATTGTTTTGCAACCTTTAAGGGAAAAAGGAAGTGAAAGAAAGCAGTTATTTGTTTATTTGTTATTTTATTTTATTTTATTTTTTGGTCAAGTGAGAACATCCAGGTTTAAAGGAGCACACCTCACAGTGAGTGAGCACATCATAAGTCGGTCTGACGAGGGAATTGTGTCGGGATTAGAGCACAAAGCAGGAGTGTTGCTCTAACTTTATTCTCAGTTTGACGACTGGACTAAGTGCACTTTTCTCTGTGTGACTAAACAGTCCTTTTTCAAACTTATTCCCCCACTTTCCTTTCTTTCTGAAGTGCTATTCTGATTTGCTCAATGCTCATTATGTCCGTTGGAAAATATCAAGCTGCAGACCTCCTGGTTTGCCAGAACTGAAGTATAAAAAATAATCTGGTGCAGCAACACAGTGGAAGTTAAATGCAGTCCCTTATTACCTATTCTCTCAGGCCAGGGGGCTTCAGCACAGACCTACCTGCTGTTGCATTCAGTCAATGTCACATTACAAGTAAACAAGACAGATGGCAGTGCCCAGGTATTTCTTGAGGGTATGAATGCCATGGTAAAGGACAAGTTGCTCAGGATGGGCAAAAAACCAACTTTCCAAACTCAAATGAATATCTATTGAGGCACAGCCCGAGTAACTCTCACCCTTCTGGATATGATAAGAATTGCATCTCCAGGCAAAGGAGGAAAAGCAGCCCTGAAACCAATCACATTTAGTATTAATTAAAACCCATCTTGTGGCTCTCATAAATATGTGTCCTGAGAGTTTAATTCTCTTCCAGACAATAAACAAAAACAGATTATGCTCTTCTATTTTCAAGGCACTGCGTGAGGCTGAGAATATGTACGAAACCCCCTGCATGCTGTCGTACCTCTCTGTGAAAAATGGCTGCATCATGCTAAACAACCTCATTACTGGCAAATGAAGGTCAGTCGTGCCCCTCCACTCATATTTCTTGTTGCTCGGTCTGTTGAGATGCAGTAAACCGAATCCACACCCATCAAGAGAACTAGAGAACGGGACCACAAGCATTTGCAGAGGAAACTCTCTCCACAAACACAGAGAGCCTGCACAGAAATCTATCTATCTATCTATCTATCTATCTATCTATCTATCTATCTATCTATCCTAGCTATATTGTTGTGTCAGTAGGTGGCGACATTTGAATATCTTCATGAGTGAGTCATTGAATCATTCAGCTGATTATTTCAAATGCACATATTTTTTTTCAGAATGAGTGATTGTGAATGAGTTATTGAGCAATTCACTCAAACTATTTGATCAAAAAGACTGATTCATTCAGGCTGCTCATTATTGACTTCTTAGTTATTAATCTGTTGTATAAAAGCAGTATCACACTTGCAGTCATCTGAAAATCTGTACGCCTGTGATCACTGCCGATTCACCGCTTTGCTGATATTTGGAGAAAATGAATTCAAATTTCATAAGTGATTAGCTTGAATCTTGTAGTTTCAAACACTATTTCGAACCCAAGCTAGTGAAAAATGTAGTTAAGTTAGTAGTTCAGTCGGTTACTCCCCAAAGTAAGTTGCGTCTGCTTTTTCCCACTCTTCACTTCACTTTTATTCATTAGTTTTCCCCGTGTTCTTGCTCTCTTTTCCCGTCTCATTCTGTCTGTCAGATCTCCCTGTTGGTATCCTTCCATTTTTCATTCTCGTTCCCAGGCTCCTGAAGGCTGAAAAAACGCATCCTCATCCTACCCAGAGATCAACATATGGTGCAGATGGTTGGCTGAATATAAAAAAGGCAGGACTTTTCCCTTGCGAGGTGAGATTATTCAGGGCAGTTCTGGACTGCCAACAGGAACGCTGGTTTCGAGCGCTCGGAGAAGTTAGAAGCATCTCTCGCTCTGTATTCCAAGCAGCCATTTTGTGCCACTTTCAATGTCAATGGTCCCAGCAAGCCATTCTTTGTTTCTCAGTCTAAATAGATTCTGTCACCAGGGGCTTTATACGCAGAGGAGACATACTGAAATATTTACTCTTAAAGGGTAATAAGCCAGAGAAAGACTCACATTCACTGCACAAAATGTATACAAATGGTAATTTTCTTGCAGCACTGATACATTCACTGACAGCTCCACACCTACATGCTCTCGCACACACACACACACACACACACACACACACACACACACACACACACACGCACACGCAGTTTCTGGCGCAGCACGAATACATTCATAACGACAGTGCCCAGGCATCTCATTTCTCAACATCAAGGTGGGCTCGCGATAGGCATCTATGTGTTCCCTGTTCTCATCTTGAGTCTGGGAGATTAGAAGCAAGGGTCCAGACTAGAGGCCACCAATTACCCCCGGAATAGAATCAATCCCTGCTACACTTTGATACATGACACAGTCAGACAATTGCAGTGAGACAGAGAGCTGGATGAGAGCCGCTCTTCACATATGCCTGGAAAACCCGCATGAATCATCTGTCGAAGCCTGCTGTCGCACACCTGATTAACAGGGTTAACTTTTAGACTTAAAGGGACAGTTCATCCAAATATACTCATTCTGTCAACCTTTATGGACACTGGTTTTGATTTAAGGAGCATTTAACCCAAAAATGACAATCTGCTAATAATGTGCTCACCCTTAGGCTGTCTAAGATGTAGGTGAGTTTGTTTCTTCATCAGATTTGGAGAAATGTGTCTCTGCATCACTGTGTCAGCAATGGATCCTCTGCAGTGAATGGGTGCCGTCAGAATGAGAGTCCAAACAGCTGATAAAAACATCACAATAATCCACACCACTCCAGTCCATCAGTTAATATCTGGAGAAGACAAAAGCTGAAACAAATCCAGCATTAAGAGTCAATAATCCATAATAATGCTTCCTCCAGTGAAAAAGTGATCTGGTCTGAATCAGGAGAGAAATCTGCACAGATCAAGCAGCGTTTACAAGACAAAACAGCTCTAAACAAATATGTGGCTGGATTTTGGCGAGAGAGACAACAAGAGATACACATTTTCACTGTTATTATGGATTATAGACTCGGATTTTAGTTAATGTCTTGATGGATTAGTTTCAGCTTTTGTCTTCTCCAGATGTTAACTGATGGACTGGAGTGGTGTGGATTACTTGTGATGTTTTTATCAGCTGTTCGGACTCTCATTCTGATGGCACCCATTCACTTTAAGAAAACACTATTTTCAGTTTTGTAAAGAAAGTCATAGTTTCGGAACAACATGAGGGTGAGTACATGAACTACCTTTTAAAACTCAAATCTCAAAGAAACATCTAGAAATGCTATTACTGTGGATACGCTGATGCTTTTACAGCTGTTTTTCATGCACTTGAATGCAGTATGTAGTTTGTATAGTGTGCCAAGTATGAAAAGTTCATTATGCATTGAACTCTCAGATGATCGACTACATTTGACCCCCACATGAACTTCCGTTGCCTGTGTTTCACATCTTTTTGACTCATTATTTGATTTTCAAATGTTGAGGCACTCGTATCACGGGGAATCAAATTCTCCTTGACCTTTTGAGATAAATAGTTCATTGTACTGTGAAGACATACTGAAACTCAATTCTTTCTCAAGAAATCTTGGTGCAGTGAGATAACAGATAGAGAAGAGCTAGTGAGAATAAAAATGTTTGAAAGAAGTTTGGGGTTGGTAAGAATTTGTTTCTGAAAGACTCTTCTGCTCACCACGGGTGCATTTATTTGATCAAAATTACAGTAAAAACAGCAAAAATGTGGTCTTCTGTGATCTGCAGCTGTATTTTCAGCATCATTACTCCAGTCTTCAGTGTCACATGATCCTTCAGAAATCATTCTAATATGCTGATGTAACAATTAGTCCACTGGAGCCGAGCGTAGAGAAGAACCCAAGTGCAGTTTATTTACAAAAGTGAAATCCAAGATACAAACAGCGCCTTGACCAGACCTGGCATGAAACAGACTAGACTCACCGACAGCAGGTTACAACATCAATACAAGACCAGGAACAATGGCAACATGATGGCTACTTATAGCAAACAACACTGGTCACATGACAAGAACCAACCAATGAGAGACAGGACTGAGAGAAGCGTGACAGAACAATAACCAATCAGAACATGACACAATGAACAAAGGAACCAATAGCAGGAATACATGAGGGCAAGGGAAGCATGACACAAACAGGGACTATGACTCAGTTTACAAAATAAAAGACATGAAAACAAGAACATGAAACAAAACCCACGTTACAGCTGATTTGCTGCTCAAGAAACATTTCTGATTATCATCAATGTTGAAAACAGTTGTGCTGCACAATATATATATATATATATATATATATATATATATATATATATATATATTTTATTATTATTTTTATTTTTTTGTGGAAACCGTGATACATTTCATTTTTCAGGATTCACAGATGAACAGAAAGATCAAAAGAACAGCATTCATTTGAAATAGTAATTTTTTGTAGCATTATAAAAGCCTTTACTGTCACTTTTGATCAATTTAATGCATCTTTGCTGAATAAAAGTATTAATTTCTTAAAAAAAAGAAAAAAAAAATTCAACATAAATCAGCTAGTATATTTAGATGCCACTCTTAAGCATGCAATCTGATGTCATATGACAACAGTGCAACAAATTACCGCTTGAAATGATTCTCACTATTTTTTTCATACTATTTTCGGAAAACATTTGGCTTTATACAGTCATTAGTGAATTTCACTGTCAAACAATGGCTGTCTCGTACACATATGGAGCTGTCGAAAATAATTCAAAGCTTTAGCTATCAACATGACTCAAGAGAAAATACAGTGTGACAAAAAATTGTGAGACCTGATGAAAAACAGTTTTTGATGCAAAACTAATGCTGTTTGTGCTAATACACACAGCCATCCACGTGCAAATGATTGATTGCAGTTGAAACTGATTAACAATTAAAACTTTTTTAGATTTTAATCACGTAATTTTTAGAACACTTCATTTTTTACTTCAAAGTGTGATGTGAAGCCAAACTAATTTAAGATAATTAACGCCTTATTTATATAGTCCTAGTTTAAATATTTACTTGCGTTGAGAATGAAAATGTGTGTTTGCTGCTCCTTAACAGAAACTGTTTTGCTTTCATCAGGCTTTTAATCTTTTAAGTCATCATCTGAGGCCAAAGAAGGCCAGGGTTTTGTTTTTTAGTATTTTATTTGCTTTGATTGATGTGTTGCTTCATCATTCATTGAGGTCTGGCTTTACAGCCCTTCTCAGTAACTATCACAGTTTGCTTTTACATGTACTTTTACTCATTTAACAGTTGTGTTACTACAGTAAAATCATAACGAATTGGGACAGATGGCGATATGCAAGCTTTCTGTTTTGTGCACAATATGTTCTTCTGTTAATCTCAATAATGTGTTTTAAAACATCAAGACTGTCTAATCATTGGGGATGTTTGATGAACACACATCTCAGAGGGAATGGAGATGAAGATGAAAATGAAGACACAATCATCTTAGGGAGGATATTCACATCAAATATAATTAAATTGGTTGCAGCTGCCCAATTCCTTTTCTCCAATGACCACTGAAGGAAAAAAAAAAAAAAAAAAGTCAAAGTAAGAAGAAATTAATACTGCATTTTTCGTTGTTGTTGCTTTTAGCAGAGCTCTAATGGGGTTTCCACAATAATTGGCACTTCAGATGACTTCAGCGCTATTAAAACAACAACAATAATAATAATAATGAACGCTGAACAACTTTGAGCTCAGTAGTATTGATGGCTTTGTAAGGCTATATTTTCAAACATTGATATACTGTAGTCTGTTTGTTTTCTTTTAAATCAAGCCAATAAAGAAGACAAATGAACTCACGAGTGTATGAGTGAATGAATGGTCAATAAACTATTATTGCACAGCGCTTGTGTGTCATAAAAAATCCTGTGCCACCTTTATTACAGTGATTTAGGAGGACTATATGTCGAATATCTGAGCTGAACTGATACGGTACATATGCCATATGACTTCTACTCCCAAACACACACCTGACTGATTATATTGTATATTATAAATCCATATTTCTCTTTCAGGGTAAGACAAAATGGCATAAGCTGTTTAATAAAGAAAGATAAATTCCAGGTGGAAAGACCTTGCAAAGTAATTTTTATGTTGAAAATTCAGTCATCTGTCACAAACTTAAAGGACAGTGAAAACAGTCAAAACCAATGCATTTTTAATCAGGTTTCTTACTGCCTTACACACGTATGTTTTTCAAGTACATTTATTGTGTTGTAGAGTCAAAATGAAATACTTCTTTAATACATGTTCCTGGTGTTATTGTGAATGATACAGCGCTTGTTATTCCAATGAAAATTTTAACAACTTTGTCACTTGAGCTGTTGATTTAATGTCAACAAATACCAAAATAGCTATTTAGGTATGTATTTAGCTATCAGTCCCACTCTGTTATGGTATGTAATGGTCACTTGTTACCATCCAGTCAATTCCCGACTGATAAAATCTAGTTTTCACTTTGCCTCATGGCTTAAGAGTAGTAATCCTTGCTAATTTTGTATATATGTATGTATGTATGTATACATTTATGTATTGACTGACTGACTGACTCTTAAAAACATAAAAAATATTTAAGAATTATTTTATCTTATCTTATCTTATCTTATCTTATCTTATCTTATTTTATTTTATTTTAATTTATTTTTTGCTGCAGTGAAGGGGAAGTATCCGGTTGAATTTATAGGAGTGGTAATTCTTGCTGATTTTGGTTTTATTTATTTATTTTTTACTAAAACAAGACACAATACTTATTAAGGATATTTTATTTTATTTTATTTTATTTTATTTTTTTGATGCAGTGAAGGGGAAGTATCCTGTTGAATTTATGGGAGTGGAAATTCTTGCTGATTTTGGATTTATTTATTTTTTACTAAAACAAGACAAAATAATTATTAAGGATATTTAATTTAATTTGATTTTATTTTATTTTATTTTGGCTGTAGTAAAGGAAAAATATCATGTTCAATTGTTCATGGAAACATTTGTTCATAACATTTGTTAAAAGTTTTCATTCTTGCTTATTTATTTATTTATTTATTTATAAAAGGAGATAAAAACACTTAAAAGTTATTTTGTTTTATTATTTGATTTGATTTGATTTGATTTGACCTGCAGTGGAAGAGAAAACACTTATGAATCAATATCAATGTTCATCAAACTCCCATAAGTCTGCATGACAACAGTGATGCTCAGAAAATGTTTGAGATTCATTCATGCCATATCAATGAACAGACTAGCTTCCACTTGCACATGAGAGCAGAATTTTAGCTTCTCTTTAAATAAAATCAGCCACCAGCGTAAAGCGTTTTTTTTTTTCTGTTCTCAATAATTGTGTGAAGGATCTGTGAAAAATTCAGAGCAGAACTTTTCTTTAAGCCATTTTTTAGTCTCCCAGAGACTGTCAGAAACCTTCCGCAATGATTTGTGCCTTTTTGCATACAGACATCCACTTAGAAAAGACTGGAAGTGTCTTAAAATGGGTTGTCAGCGTGAGTGAAAGGTGGCTCTTAAAGACGGTCCGGGTTTTCTTGCAAAGGAAAAATCCAGCGCCTGAAAATCGGCCTCACAGAGCTCATTTAGCCCATGCCAGGTGTCAGGGACAATGTGCGAAGCTGGATCGATATCACACTTAACTATTACAAAGACAGACATGTTCCTGAAATTAGAAGGGACTCTCGCACCCAAGCGGCCCCAGTTGGCAGATCAGATAGAGCGGGACGAGGCCCATTGATTTGAGCCGACTAATGGAAGAGTCTGTATGCACACAGACAACAAGAGAGCAGCTTCACAGCTTTGTTTATAAATACTTTATTCCACTTGACAGCAGAAATCTACACCTTTAATGAAACTGTCAGTGGTGCTGCGATCGTAATGAGGAAGCCGACCTCACGAACACACACACAGAACATTAATAGCACAAACCATGGGCCATGCCAAATATAATTATGTCCACATTACTACAGCCCGTGTTCCCTGTAGATCTGGCTCACTCGCTCTCTCTTCTTCTCCTTCTTTCTTCCTCTCTGCAATGCGGTACTAGCGCTGCAGCTACCAAATTTGTTATTTCAAAAAATGAGTCTGGTACAGCTTCATTTTTTCCTTAACCCCTGAGGTGGCTCATTTCCCAAAACATATTGTAAAAGTAAAGGTGCTGGAGCACATAATCATCACAGGTTTTAGTGCTTGAGATGGTTTAGGGACTTGACATGGCCAAGTCAATGGCTTTGTTCCAAAACCTAAGGAGACGGCTATATGGAGCAGGACAGAAATCAAGCAGAAGGTGCACTTATAGGTGAATAAACATAAACTGATGCTAATAAAAGCACCCGGTATGATTCTGTATGTAAATATAATATGCTTGTTCCATGTTTATTGATCCTAATAGAGTTTGGCATTAGCATAACAGAAATTTTGCACAAAATTGAATTATTTTTGAATTATAGAACTATTTTTAGAGATAATGTTCGATGATGCAACACAATAATAATAATAATTATTATTATTATTATTGAAACCAAAATTAAAGTTAATCAGTTTAACCATTTATTATTTGTTCATTTTATTTTATTTTATTTTATTTATGTTTCTGACTAATATATTTATTAGAATAATATTTCATTTTTTTTTATAATGAATGAATGAATGAATGAATGAACACTTTCCCTAAATGTATATTTTTTAATATATTATATTTTTATAATATTTTTTAATATATTAAAAAAATATATATTAGCATTATCTGTTTTACCTATGCAGTGTATTAATACTGTAATAATTATAATAATGCACTCAATTTTTATAGCACCTTCAAAAGTTGCATTTATATATAAAAGCATCTCTATTAACTATACAAACAGCCTTTCACAAACACTCATTTAACTTTGCATCCTCTGATTGTTTCTCTAGAAGTGAAATGGATTGAACCTGACCAGCATGTTCCATCGGATTTCTTTAACAATCCACTTCCTGACTCAGCTTTTCTGTCACAATACTCAGTTCAGACAGACAAAGGCAGGCTTCAGTATTGCTTGTAAAGCATCAACCAACCATTAACAGCAAACACAAGCCTTTATTGATTGCCAGGTGCTCCTGAAAGCCACGTGAACTGACGCTGGGGGCGGCCGATCTATGCTTTGATCCCCAAACTTTATGCATGGTGGATTCATAATAATAGCCTTAAATGATTTATTCTGCTCTCAGTCGCTGATGCGGAGCGCGGGTTGGGAGTCTTATATCTCTGTGGGGAGCTCGGGTGAGAATCTGCGCTGGAGTCGAGCACTGAAGTCGAAGTCTCCCAATGTTGAGTGCGTGTTTTTGTGCAACGTGACCTTTACAAAGAGTTTGAGGAAAATCAGATGCTCTTACTTTGAGGACAAACAATGAAGTGCTCAGAATACTTATAGTGATGATTTAAACGCCAAGCAATTTGTAGAACAAAGTAAACTAAGTATAAAAAATGGTCAGGATTAACTCCGGATTAATTTAGCCTGACAAGAAAATTTAAAGTTGTTTTAAAAGGGATAGTTCACTGAAAAATGAAAATGTGCTGTTAATTTTCTCACCCTCAGGGTATCCAAGATTTTTAAAGAAGATTTTTAGCTGAAATCGTGCTCCTTGGTGATTTATAAAATGCAAGTCAATGGCTGCTGTCACTTTGAGAGTCATACATACAACACAAAATTAATATCCATGGCTCCTGATGATATATTGAGGTCTTATGAAGTGAAACGATCAGTCTGTGCAAGAAACTGAACATTATTTACAAAATTATTATTACCTGTGATCCAGAGCATCAGACAAACGGTCCAGAGTGATGTTCTGTTCACAAATGAATCATTCTTTTGAACAGGTTCTTTTTAGTGAACTAGTTGAATCAGTTCATCAAATCAGACTGAATCATCTGAAACAGTTCACGACTCAAGCAGTTACTCAATCAAAACTCAGTTTCAGACTCCTGACAGTCACTCCGACTGGAAATGAGCTGAAATACCAACATATCTGATCCTGTGATGAATGAACTGATTCAGCGTGGAAACGGTTTGACTCGGATTGAAGAACGACGAGCCGCTGATATGAGCATGTGTGAACCGAACACTTGAATGAAGGGACGAATGAACATTTTATGGTTTCTCATTGTTTAAGTAAAAAGCTAAGCTGATGAAGACTAGTTTATTTACTTTATATGCTTTAGACATTTAAAACATCCTCATTTCACATTATTATTGGGTGCTTTAAAGGAATAGTTCACCAAAAAAAAAAAAAAAAAAAAAAAAATCTGTGATCATTTGCTCACACTCATGTTGTTCCAAACTAAGTTTCTTTCTTATGTTGAACATAAAAGAGTATATGTGACCCTGGACCACAAAAGTCTTAAGTGGCTGGGGTATATTTGTAGCAATAGCCAAAAATACATTGTATGGGTCAAAATTATTGATTTTTCTTTTATGCAAAAAATCATTAGGATATTAAGATCACGTTCCATGAAGATATTTTGTAAATTTCCTACTGTAAATATATCAAAACTTAATTTTTGATTAGTAATATGCATTGCTAAGAACTTCATTTGAACAACTTTAAAGGAGATTTTCTCAATATTTTGATTTTTTTGCACCCTCAGATTCCAGATTTTCAAATAGTTGTATCTCAGCCAAATATTGTCCGATCCTAACAAACCATACATCAATGGAAAGATTATTTATTCAGCTTTCAGATGATGTAGAAATCTCAATTTTGAAAAATTGACACCTAAGACTGGTTTTGTGGTCCGGGGTCACATATTTTGAAGAATGCGAGTAATCAAACAGTTAATGGTCCCTATTGACTTCCACAGTATTTTTATTTTATTTTAAGTAACAAATGTTTATTTTATGATTTATATATTTTTTTTCCTGCTTTGGAAGTCAATGGGGAGCAAACAACTATTTGACTGCTACATTCTTCAAAATATCTGCTTTTGTGTTCAACATAAGAAAGAAACTCATATATTTGGAACTGCATTAGGGTGAGTAAATGATGACAAAATTTTAATTTTGTGGTGAACTGTTCCTTTAATGTTGTGTATATGTTAAATCATTGCATGATTACGTAAACGAACTAGTAAACTGAATCAGTTCATTGAAACTAACTGTCCGAAAGAACCAAATCATGGAAAAGAATCAGATTTCCCTGTTTACCTGAGGCTCTGGATTACAGGTAATAATGTTGTAAATAATGTTCAGTTTCTTGCACAGATCGATCGTTTCTCTTCATAAGACCTCAAAATATCGTCAGGAGCCACGAGTGTTAATTTTGTGTAATTTGGGTGGTTGCTACTAAGTATCATCACATTGCCAGCATGCTTCAGATAGATAGATAACAACCATAATATAACCATGTATAATATTTGAGATAAAAGCATAAATTGCACTGATTAGGTCTCCTGCCTCTTGTGACCCGAGTGATCGGAGCAATCTGGAATGTTTTCCACCGGCACCCATTAGCCATAATGCATTATGCAGGGTTAGCCTTGTGCGGGCAACTTTCTCACTCATAACTGTCTGCTAAATAATGGTTATTGAACTCTGCTATCATTGTGTGAATACAATAGAACAATACAATGGACTGAATGGAGACCTTTATTACCTCAATTGCACATTCATATCATCAAACTGTCAGTTCATTCAAGCATCCAAGTGCACAACAACAGAGCATGAATTTCTCCCTCGCAGACATTTTTACACCTTTTTTTTCACAAGAATAGAAAATCACATGTGCAAGTGTGTGCAAAAAGCCATAACTGTCCCTGTTTTCTTTGCCTGGCTGCTTCTTGTGGCTTTTGAATCCGATACGACTAACTTTTTCTCTTCTTTCTGAAGGCTCAGCTGTTTTTTTCTGTGCCACGGGGCTTGTTGTTTTGCATAAGTATATATAAGGCCTCGGAGTCACCGTGACTGTAGAAGCTGGATTAATGGCAGCAGAGCTGTGGGACTGAATCAGGTGAGTAATGGTACGGTTTTCTCGTTCATTTATCAGATCCACAAGAGTCTTGATACACAGGACTGAGGAGAGAGCAGCTCCCACGGTGAAACGCATGTAAATGTTCAGGTAAACAATGCCGTACTTTGCATAAATACAGCTCACCTGTCCGGCTCTAAAGGGAGGGATGGGGATAATGAACTAGAGCTGTGCTGTTTCTCTTCTGTACTTGATGTAATATGTGGGGGGGAAAAAAAAAAAAAAAACTCCCATCAGCCCTTAAAATATATAAAAATGAAAATGATGCATTTACTCAACTTCTGGCTTGCTTTCCCCTGTCGAACACAAAAAGAGAAGTTTGGCAGAATGTTCATGATGCTCTTTTTATAATGAAAGCGAATGGTGATTATGGGCTGCTGACCTCCAAATAACATCATATCATTGTGCATATAACACAAGTGCTGTATTCAACGTGTTCTGGTGTTATACTATAGCTTTGTGTGAAGAAGTCATAATTTTTATTATACTTTTTTTTTTGGTATGGTGTTTTGGTCACCATTCCCTTTCACTGTATGGAAAAGAGCAGCATGAAAACATGCATTTGTGAATAAGAAATGCACTTAATTGTACTGAAAGTGCACTTGTAGTGTACATCAAAAGCTGTCATTTAATAATAATGCAATAAAAGTCCAGTTAAGTTTACTCAGAGCATTATTAAAAAGAGCACTTTTTAAATATGTCAGATTAAAAGTACATTTTAAATCATATTTTAATAACCTTTTGACATGCTTTAAAGAAGTACACTTATTTTGATGTACTCACTAACATGCTAAAGCATAAATATAATTTTAATGTGTTACGTGCTGAATGTGTTATTTGATACTACATTTAAAGAGCAATATATTTAAAATACACTAAATTGCAACATCACTAAAACATTAAAGCATATTTTAGTTATTTACTGTAAATGCTTACATCTGCAATGTTAACATATTTCAAAAACAATATAATTATTTATGAACTTAAAGAATAAAAAAACACTCTAAATATGTGCTAATTGAATTTAATATAAATTTAAAATTATAATACATTTTTAATTTAATTGCATCAAACAAGTTATTAAGTGTCCGAAAACATTATATTCAGTTCACACTTAAGTGCATTATTTATACTTTTTAAAAGTATACTTTATAATAAAAATTTGCAAGAAAAAGATCATACATGTTTGGAATGACATGAGGGTGAGTAACAGTTCATTTTGGTTGAACTGTCTCTTTAAGAATATTGATAATTCAAATCAAATGATTGATTTCATTTCATTATTGCAGCCATTTATAAAAATTTAGCCTATATAATGTGAATGCATGAAGTGCTCAAATTGGTGAATAATAATTTAAGATTATTAAGAAAATGACTTTGATTGCCTTAACTCTGATAAGCATGTATGAGATGCACAGGCCTGCCAGCTTTATTCATCACCAATTGCATCAGATGTTAAATAATATCTTAGTGTTTTTACATCCGGAGGGAACTATTCATTTGTCCTCGATGTTGTGATAGCAGTGTGTTGAGTAAACAGCCCCAAACACTAGCTTAGCTTCCAGAACACGCACACGATCACATATGAAAAATGTTATCTTCATATGTCCTATCAGCTGTTCTGAATCTCAACTCTGACTGAACATATTCTGCTAAGGATAGTCACCACTTTTTCCTGTTAATTCGTGAAATCCAACCCCAAAAATGAAAATCCAACCCCAACGCAGGGTTATTATAGTTAATGAAAAGTGAAACTAAATTTTAAACCATTAATTAAAAAAAAAAAAATTAAAAAAAAAAAAATAAATAAATAATAATAATAATAAAAATCATTATGTGAAATAAAAATGAACTAAAATAAAATAAAATAAAATATTTTTAAAAAATCAGATAGTAATTTCAGATAATAAACTGTTTGTTTTAATTTAGTTTAACTTGATGTACTAAAATAAGCTTAAATAAAATATAAAATTAATAAATTAATAAAAATAATTTAAAAATTGATTAAAAACATGTTTGTGTGTATACATATATACTAAAAATCCCCCCCCCCCCAAAAACCCCGAAACTACTTAAACGAACTAAAAATTAAATTAAAAACAGAAAATACTAAATTAAAAACTGATTCAAAATATCATTCAATATAAGTATCTCAAATAGCATTGCCCCAACATCAATGAACATTTTTATCTTCTTTTTTTTTGCACACATTCATATAAATATATTATGCACATCTGTTCTTCAGTGAAGACTCGCTTAAACGTCTTAATTGACTCCTTGTTGCTTTGATGTATGCAAAAGTAGACGAGGAAGCACAAGCCCACCTGCGCATTATATCCATTAAATGCTTAGCTTTAATTGCAATTAGGAGAGGAATGCATATAAACTTCGAGGAATGAAGCGCACTCGACAAGAGCACATTATCCAAAGTCGTTCAGGCTCTACAAAATTAAACAAGTTGTTGTGAGATTTTGATTTAACTCAAGGGGACGTGCGAAGTGTTACCTTTGACGGCTTACTCCGCTGATGATGTTAGCTTACTGACGCGTCCCTAATGCATCAGTAAGTGACTAATGGTTGGGTGGTGGGGAGGGCGCTAGCGTTAGCAGCTAATCCATTTCCATGTTCTAGATAGTGATAGTTCATTAACTGGTCCAAGGATGTGTATCTGCTCGCTGCTTTTATCCCCTCCAAAACCCTCCCTTGGGTGCGCCATCATTTCTCCAGAGCTCTTGAGAAGAGAGCGATCGTGCGTTGAGCATCAACACAACTTTGAAGGAATTAACAGATGGTGTTGCACTGAGAAGGAGATTGCCAAGGTTAATGATACTGAAAAATTAGCGAGATTGATGCGTAATTACAATGATGGATGGACTCAAACGGATAGACTTGAAACTCCTATTAAAGCCATCACGTCTCAATGCTTGTTTGTGAGATCTGGAGAGCTGGGGCTGCTATCTAAATGTCAGGCGATGAGACGTACAGCGACCCCCTGCTGTTGGGTCCGATTGAGACGCTCTCCAGTTGAGCCTGAGCTGCTCTTACCGCTAATGTGGGTTCACAAGCAGAGCACAGGGTGAAGCTGTTGATTCCTCATCGTAATAATCAAACACAGTGCTCCTGTGTTTACAGAATATCTCTTGAGGAGACAATGGTGAATTTCTCAGTGCATTCATCTGAAATTGCACGCAAGTGAGTTTTATGTGCTTCAGTGCAGATTGTAGTTGCTTATTAGAAAACCTTCAGTGAACTGGTCTCTCCAATTCCAGTTTTGCTATTTGGAATACATTAAAAAACAAGAAGTAATCATGAAATTACATATGAAGTTAAGTGGATCAAATAAGCACTTCAAAGTTCAGCTAATTGCATTTCATGTAAATTTTAAATATAATACATATTCATTTAATTGCATTTAACATGCAATTAAGTCTCCAAAAACATTACATTAAGTTCACACTATAAGCATATTCTTTTAAAGTGTATTATTTCTCTAATAAGTTTTTTTTTCTTAAAGTATACTCTATAATAAGTGTAACCTTTTTGAGCATTAATGCACTGCATTAAACTTTTTTTTTAATTTTTTTATTTTACACAAAATATAAATGTTACAAAATAATTTGGACTCTAACTGCTAATAAATCAAAGCCATATATCTAATCAATTTGTATTCCGAATTTGAAGTTGATATCACAAAATTAAGGTTCCAGTGAAATATAGCTACCACTCCACTGATTATTTTTATTTTTATTTTTGACATGCTCTCCTATCACAAATTAATAAATTTCTGTCACAATATCACTTTTATCCTAAAACAAGTCTGAATATGGAACCTTGAGTCTCAGACCTTTCCAACAATATGTGTTTGTCAAGATTAGAAAAAGATTTGATTATAAAATAGTGCAGTAAATTTTGTCAAATTTGAAACTTGACTTCTGCCCGCCAGGGGGTGGAGTCGACTAAAAGGTTTTAAAATACCGTTTTACTGGTAATGCAGTGTCGATTTTGAGTGTTTAAGTTTTCCACTGATACCCAGTTTATGATGATTACTAAAATATTTGATAGGAAAAAGGCAATGATTGTAGAGTGTGCCAAAGAAAAGGGAATAAAGTCTGAAAATGACATAAGGTGAGTGAACAATGCCAGAATTTTCTTTGTCTCTTTATGAATATTCATAAATGCAGTGATTTATAATCATTTGGCTAATGCAAATGCAAGTCCTCAAGTGTTTTTTGTATGTTTCCCATGACACAGATGATCATATTTTCCCCATCCTCTCACTTTCTCATGACTTCATGAGTCTAAAAGTCTTGTTTTTCGCCCTCTGTCCTCCCCATCACTCACTCAGACATATTCTGGCTCTCAGTCTTTTTTTAATCCATCTTCCCCTTCGATCAAAGCTCTCATCCTTAAATACAACCCCTGTCTCTGCAAGTGTCTACCAGAGATGTATAATTGGCTCTCTTTTGAATTTATTCTTGAAGCTAGAGGATGTGATGGAGGATGTGGTATTAAAGTGAGCAACACCAACCTCTTTCACTTTAAAGCAGTTCATTAATTAAGTGTCATTTATTTGCATGTGCTGTCTTTGTTGTCTTAGCACCCAATTCTGATGGGTCTCAAATTGGTGTCACATTTAAATAAATGTTCCTTGTTCAGTATAAATGAACACTTCTAGTGTAAGGTTGATTACTACAATCATTTCATTTTGACTTGTCTCTCCGTTTGTCTCTCCCTCCAGAAATAGGCTCAATTTACTTCCACTGTGTTTCATCATATCCTTGGTTTTTGCTTTCATTAAAGAAAACAAGTTAATTTTATGCCACAAATGCTGTTTATTGAAATTAACTTTTTTTGAACTTGGAATATTCCATTCCATTACATTATTTATACACCACTCTATGTACTATAAATTACAGGAGGCTCAATCCATGAGGAAATGAGTGTGGCCTATATGAATGTCATTTTGGCCAGGTGTAGATAGACGAAAGAACAAGAAACACGCCGTAAAAACCCTTATTTCTTGCTGTCCTGCTTTCTGTTCCTCAGAAAAAAAATCTTGTGACTTTGTCATTTACACGCTCTGGAAGAAATGATAATCAAAAAGTACAAACTGAAAAAATAGACGGCCCAAGGACGGATCCTTGAGGAACACCACAGTGCACAATCTGTCCCTTTCATCCAGCACTGTCCCATGTAGTCTCATTTGTTTCATGTGAAGCCTAATGTAAAATAATGCAATAAAGCATATTCCAGGTTGTATAGTGAAATATTCTGTATCCTTTGTTTGAAAAACACTATTTTCAGCATTGAAATCTTACATTTGTCAGCAATTTTATAATGGCTGATTATAATGGCTGACTAAATGTCTCTGCTGAAATATGGCTGGGCTGTTTTATTATGCTGTTGCTAAGGTATTCAGGGTTGTTGCTAGGGTGTTGCTAGGTGGTCACTGGATTTGCTAGGAAGTTGCTAAGGCCTGACAGTTGTTATTATATAATTGGTGAAGTTAAGATAGATGACATACAGGTATGAGTTGATATGAAGTTCTTATATCAACAATAAATTGATTAAACTTAAGCTTTTATACAGTCTAGCAACTATGCAAAAGTTCACAAAAAAGCATGTACAAGACAACTATAAGAGAAATTAAATAATGCTTATAAATGTTCAGTAGGTCTATCTGGGTCGAACTAACCCTCTCTGGGAGTGTGCTAATAATTAGGTGATGTTGTAAATAACATGATCCCTAGCAATTAACATAATTACTTGCCACTTTGCATTGATTGAATTGATTAAAATGCTACCACTCAACCTTTTTTCCCCCTTCTGCATGCAGAGTGTTTAATTTTTAACTCTTTAAAGAGAATATGTGTTGCATTTGTTACTTTACAAATATCTATTGCTGCATTTTTATTATTATTATTATTATTATTTTAACTCAGACAGCCTGCCACAATATTAAGATAATATCTCTTCGGAACAATAAGAGGAATATTTCATTTGCACAATTTCTTCATGTGTCAATGCACAAAGCAGACAACATTTTCTGTATCAATGTGCTTTAGAAGTCGTAAACACCATTATAACCTTGCCAGCTACTTTTCTTTCTTTCATTCTTTTTCTTTCTTTCTTTCTTTCTTTCTTTGCTGTTTTAATGAAATATGTGTCATTTAACACAGATACAAACTGAATAGAATGAATATACTGTAAATGAATGCTGTTTTCAATTTAGTGATCATTTCAATAAAGTGATCTGTTTTTATTTATTTTGCTGTCAGTATTATTATTTTCTCTCTTTCTCATTTGAATTCCTCTATAGATCTGTTTCACAAGACCTTCTGTGAGTGTGTGAGGTATTTGTATTCTGTCACTGAACACCTTTTAAGGCACTTTTAGACTCAAAGACCATATCATCTGTCCCTGGTGTTGTCAGGGCAGATTTCTCCCAATGTGTTTGATTCTCTTTACAGCAATAATTCATCTTAAACTCTGCCGCGAGTCCTCTGTGCCCTCCTGACCAACTGGGCCTGCACTCCAATTACTCATAATGCTTCTACACGCCTTACGCTGAGAATTAAACCAGCTCGCACCTCAGAATCAATAGTCCCGGAGCACTGTACTGTCTTAACATGATAAATTATGCACTTGATAGTTAATTTGCCAACAAATGGATTATTGGCATAGGTTTTAGCAAAACTGGATACATGGTTTCTTTTGAATACAAAGATGTGTGTTGAATTATGAAAAAAAAAAAAATAATAATAAAAAAGAAATGTAAATCTAATCATGGAAATTCTTGTAAAGCCACTTAGTCTGCTGCCATAATATTTCCGTCTGACTTTTAAAGTGAGCATTGGAGTAATGCTCCCATTTGTTTGTAGACAGACTGTGGATGTGTGATTTGGGACATTATTCATGCGACCTCATATGTGATTCTGGCACATTCTGCTGCTGTGTTTTCTCTTTGTTTCCGTAACTAAACACTCAGTGCTTCTACTAAGACAGAAATCACTATTATTATCGCTCAAACTTGGGGTTAGGGGTTTGCTTTCTTTATTTTTCATATATACGTGAATGATATATTAAGTCATGCATCTTATTCGGCATGCCTTTATTTATTCAGGACTGCATAGAGAGATGGCAGAAAACAGAGAGGGAGAGAGAGGGATTGGAAAGGATCAGAAGCAGCGGCTTGAATTCAGGTTGTCACATGTCAGAGTGCTGCCCACATGGGCCCCGCAAGTATGCTGTTACTTCTGATTGATGCAATTTTTGCATATATGGAGATGAGTATAATAGTACCGACATAGCATTGCTCTGGCTGCCACCTAGCACCATTCTAGCAACCACAATGCAACGCCCTGGCGACAACCCACAATGCCTCAGAAACAAATTTGGCAACCAACTGGAACACCCTACAGCCTAGTAACCATATACAGTAATAACACTCTGGCAAGAACCCAGAACACCCTAGCAACAACCTGGCAACAACCAAGAAAATCCTAGCAACACCCTAGCAACTACATATCAAACCTCTGGAAACAACCCAGAAACACACTATCAACTACAAACACCCAAAACACCCTAGAAACATTCTAGCAACCACAGCAACACTGTCAACAGCCAAGAACAGCCTAGCAACATTATAGTGAAAATATAGCAACATATACAATCATAAAGAATCACAAAGCAACACATAGCAACAGCCTACAAACATTCCAGCAACCACCAGCAAACACTCTAACAACCACACACAATAGCAACACTCTAGCAACCACCCAGAACACCCTAGCAACATCCTATTAACCACCAAAAACTCCCTAGCAACATCCTAGTAACAACATACAGTAGCAAACACCCAGAACACCATAGCAACATCCTGGCAACCACCAAATACTCCATAGCAACATCCTAGTAACAACATACAGTAGCAACACTCTAGCAACCACCCAGAACATCCTAGCAACATCCTGTCAACCACTAAATACTCCCTAGCAACATCCTAGTAACAACATACAGTAGCAACACTCTAGCAACCACCCAGAACACTCTGGTAACACCCTAGCAACCACATAACAACACCCTAGAAACATCCTGGCAAATACCCAGAAATCCATAGCAACATCCTGTCAACCATTAAATGCTCCCTAGCAACATCCTAGTAACAACATACAGTAGCAACACTCTAGCAACCACCCCAAACATTATGGTAAAACCCTAGCAACCACATAGCAACACCCTAGCATCCTGATGACAAATTCTGCAAAGGCAAACACCACAAGATATTTCAGAAAATATTAAAATGTAGTTTTTTGAAGTTAATGTTCTGAATTGCATTCACTAACATTACTGAACTCCATACTCCATATAAGTGAGATGCTACAACTCTATTAAACCCCTGCAGACTAATCCTCCTCTCCACCCAAACAACAGGACACAAACTTCCTATAAATTGACTTCAGCATCATTTAAAATGAATAATTATTTGTGTGAGTTTAACATTCCCATCAGCTGGGCGCAGGGGCGTGTCCAGGATTTTTTACTTGGGGTGGCAAAGGGGGGGCAAGAGCAGAATGAGGGGTGGCAACTAGGCTTGTCACCAGGGGCGCAAATTTGCTGAGGGTATGCAAGATCAGTGTTGTCACCACCCCTCGTGCAATTGTGACCCGTGCTGGCAAAATGAGTGTGAATGCGCATGGTCTAATTTTGAGCTACAGGCAAAAGAAGTGAAAAATGTCAGTTTTGGTCGAATTTGAGGTTTTCACAATGAGTTAATTAAGCCGCCTTCTAGCAATCCCAATGCTCCAAATAGTAATTAAGCATCTAAAATGATCTTTATTTGTA
>JAFVLL020030922.1:0-25740 GCA_021397915.2 Tor tambroides
CTCTATTCAATGTCATTGTTATACTAGATTTCTCTTAAGAACAGCATGAGTGGCATTTGTCCATGCAATTTTGATTTCATGTTGACCTTATTTACAATACTTAGAGGTTTTGAAATAGCAAAGCACCACTAAAATCTCTAATGCAAATTATTTTGTGGACTTACAGCCGGAAACTCTTCTGTTCATTTCGCTGAGTTCCTCCTTGGGCATCCCAGTGTTCATGTCTATCAAGATGCGTCTGGAAGGTTCAGTTCCCTGCCTGCGGTTCTCAACAGGAACTGCTTTGTGGTTCTCCTTATGTCCAGAAGAGTCTTGGCTTCTTATGTCCTCATGCTCAGAAACCACTTCCCATTTAGCTGCTAATGAAGGTGGAAGAAAATATGAGTCCAGACTGGCAACCACTGAGATATATCTACAAAGCACTTGATTTCTGATGTATTGGAAAAACATCTTCAACATCAGCAGACAATGTCTGATTCAAAAGCATTTAGGCTTGTTCTCATATATTTGAGGTTGAGACTTACAGTTTGTTCTTCTGTCCATCTTATTTTGGTGTTCTTTCAGTGGACCGGTGTTCAGGCCCATCAGGAGGTTTTTTGAAGGTTCAGTGCCTTGTTTGTGCAGCATACTCAATCTGAGCTCCTGTAGGATGTACGGCTGGTACTCAGTACCTTGTCTGAACTCATCCACTGTAGAGGAAAAAAAACACAGAAAGCTGAAGAAAAACAATTTTGTAAAATTTAAGATGGTAAGAAATGATATTTGAATTCATATTTTTGATGAATCTATCCTCCTGAGACCCGCGAAAAAAGTTTTAGGAAAAAATTAGTTTTTTTTTCATTTCCTTACATTGTTTAGAACATTGAAAAAAAATAAATAAATAAAAAATGATATTTCATTCATAAGTTATGCTATGTCCTCGGTAGAGGACATCGGGACTCAATTGCTTTAAAAAAATAAGACATGAATGAACATGCATAGGCAAAAACAATAGATTTTTTAAATCACCAATACATTTTTAGTTTTCAGGATTTTTTTTTTTTTTACCGAACTTTGTATAAAGATGATTCTCAGCTAGGTTATAACAGAATGATTTGATATACCATTTTTCTTTCTGCAAAATGTGTGTAAAATGGTTTTCTCGCTAATTTGCATATTAATGTGTTTTTGGGGCAACATGTAATGAAAAAGAAGTGTAATAATGGGAGTAATAATTGACAGGATTTTCATAATATATAATATTTCATAGAATATTGAAATATAATTTCTTTCCCTATTCATTTGTTATGTCTCCCAAAATGCATAATAAACATGTTTTTAGTCCCGGTGTCCTCATATGAGGACATGTATGAAATCAACGTCCTGTTTCATAACAGAAAGTCATATTTTGATTTGAGACCCCATAACATTTTCCTGAGATGTTGATTTATGACACACAGTTTAAAAATTAGACAGATTAAATAATAATTACAAAATATTTTCATATTTCCATAAGAGTGTCACTAAATTAATATCAGACGTTTTTGAAGACCAAGGAGAGGGAGTGGTCATGGTGAAACATCTAATCATTTAGTATCTCTGAAAAGCCCTGAATGTGCTCTGTACAGAACATCCAGACTTAAAACTGTGGCATGTACAGTCTCAGAGAAATTCACTGAAATATAATGTCCTCATATGAGGTCGCAGGGTCTTAAGAATATCCCAAAGTACATGTAGCGTAATAACTTTCAAGTCTTAAACCATGGTTGATATCATGTTTTGAAGCACTCACATGGTGCTGCGCTCCTCTGCAGCTCTGTTAGAGATGGCAGCAGTTGTCCAGTTCTGGGATCCACCAGAGTGGCGTGAGAATTCTGGGTTCCCTTCCTCATCTCATAAGCTGGAGGATTGTAGACTGTGGAGAAAACAAAAAAAAAACTGATTAACCTGATCTCACAGAATTCTGTGTAATGACCACGGACTTAATTAACCCCTGAATCTGTGGTGGCATCACGAAATCGCCGAAAATTCCGTGATGGGCTCACAGAAGTGATACCAATGTAAGTCAGTGACAGGCATCAGCCGTGGTCCACGCACGGATTCACTGGCTCAACACCAGCGCTGCATCGCACGTAAAAAGAGTGACTCCGATGCAGTTATATTTTGTATATAAATTTATACTTTCACTGGAGTACCTGACCCCACCCCTACCCTAAACCTACCCAGTTCTGAACAATAATGATGACGATAAATTTCCCAGTATCGCGTCGGCATATTGATGATAAGGGTTTCCTATTTAAAGTGTTGAACCAGTGGATCCGTGCGTGGACCACGGCTGATGCCTGTCACTGACTTACATTGGTATCACTTCTGTGAGCCCATCACGGAATTTTCGGCGATTCCGTGATGCCACCACAGATTCGGGGGTTAATTAAGTCCGTGGTCATTACACGGAATTCTGTGAGATCATGTTGAAATAGGGCCAAAATCTATTATGTGCATTGGCATTTTAAAAATGACTTGCAGACATACAGCCAGAAACTCTTCTGTTCATTTCGCCAACTTCATGTTTGAGCATCCCAGTGTGCATGTCCATCAGGAATCTCTATTCAATGTCATTGTTATACTAGATTTCTCTTAAGAACAGCATGAGTGGCATTTGTCCATGCAATTTTGATTTCATGTTGACCTTATTTACAATACTTAGAGGTTTTGAAAAAGCAAAGCACCACTAAAATCTCTAATGCAAATTATTTTGTGGACTTACAGCTGGAAACTCTTCTGTTCATTTCGCTGAGTTCCTCCTTGGGCATCCCAGTGTTCATGTCTATCAAGATGCGTCTGGAAGGTTCAGTTCCCTGCCTGCGGTTCTCAACAGGAACTGCTTTGTGGTTCTCCTCATGTCCAGAAGAGTCTTGGCTTCTTATGTCCTCATGCTCAGAAACCACTTCCCATTTACCTGCTAATGAAGATGAAAGAAAACACAAGTCCAGAGTGGCAAAGGACTGCTGAGAAAGCTAAATTCCCTGGTAAATTAGACTTTATTTTGGATGGTTTATGTCGATTAGCACTGGTTTGTCGCTACTTTAACTGGTAGACCAATGGACAATCTCCATTAGAAAGTGACACTTACAGCCCGCTACTCTTCTGTCCATCTCGTTCTTGTGTTCTTTGAGCAGACCGGTGTTCAGGTCCATCAGGACATTTCTGGAAGTTTCAGTGCCTTTTCTGTATACCTCGGCAGGGATTGCTCTCTGCTCGTGTTTTTCGCTCTGAGCGCTGTACTGCGGTTTCATCAGGGGATGCATTCTGAGCTCTTGCAGGGTGTGCAGCTGGTTCTCAGTGCCTTGTCTGAACTCATCCACTGTAGAGGAAACACCACAACAAATGCAGTCATCAATGTGCAATAGGCAGGTAATACGGGAATTTCTTTCAAATTTAAAAACGTCCCATATGGGGAAAAAAAAATCTTTTATATTTCACTTGCTTCTCCATTATTAGAGTTCCAATGTTAGATTAAGCGACAGCAAACCGAAACTTTTTTCATGTTTCATGGTTCCAGGATGTTTCTCTTGAAAAAAAAAGAGACTAATATCATGAGTTGCTCAGATCCAAAACTCTAGAGGAGATAGATGTGAGATTATTGGGGTCTTTTTTTCAGGAGAACCATTGAAACAGCAGGAGACTTTAGGAGACTTTTCCTATATGAGGCTAAACAAGATCAATTTGAGACTTCTGCTGAAGTCTCCTGATTCTGAAATGCTTCTCTTGAAAAAAAGAGACTAATCTCATGTTTTTCTTCTAGATTCTCAAAAATGTTTCAAACTGTGCTCAGATTTGCCAAAATACCAAAGTCAGAGATCTCAATATGAGCTCAAACATTTTTCATCAAATTCTTCCAAGTCCTAATGAACTATGCAATCCACTAATTTATAGCTCCATTCTCTTACTGTATGCAATCGCATCAGTTAGCGTTATATATTATTCTGCTTTTAAAAAGGCAGACTATGGAGATGCTTAAAATTGTATTATAAAAAGGGGTAAAGTTTCGCTTTTTTCTAATGCGACTTGGTGGAGAGCCTTAGATGGGGTTGCAACAAACCCCTTAAGTTAAAAAACCCTTAGAAGACCCTATTTGTGATTAGCTAAGCTTGAGGAGTTTGTTGCAACTGGACCTGACCCTGAGGTTCACAATCTACAATGTGCATTGATATTTAAGAAAATGACTTTGCAGACATACATCCCAAAACTCTTCTGTTCATTTCACCGACTCCAGGCTTGAGCATCCCAGTGTTCAGGTCCATCAGGAAGCGTCTGGAAGGTTCTGTTCCCTGCCTGCAGAACTCAGCAGGAACTGGCAATTGCTTCTTGAGGTTCACATCAGTGCTCATGCGCTTCAGAACTGAGTTATCCCTGTGTTCATCTTGGACCATTTGTGGCCCAATTTGTTTTAATTTGCCATTTGGGAATCGGTGCAGTGGCCTTGCATGGAGACCTGCAAACACAACATGAACATCAAACCTGCAGCTTATTTCTTCTACATTAAACATGTCCTTTCAAATAATCTCAGTTAACCTAATAGCACACTTCTACTTAACAAGCCATAAAAACCGATTTATGACTTGTCTCTATCTCTGCTGTTGAACAGGTAATCGCATATTTTATCAAGCAGATAAAATGTGCTAATGCACAAAGGAGTAGCAGACGTGGTTCAACCCTGATAAAGGTTAAAGTTCAAAAGAGCATTTGTTCTGAAACCTTGAACTAATGAAGAAAACCAAAGCTTTACACTAATAAACAGTTTCCACAAAATGCCATACTACTCTACTGTTAATTTAATAAAATGTGCTAAATTTAAAGAAGCCATTATAATGTAAAATCTTCTTAGAATTTTTGTAAGTGATTCCATATTAATTTATCATGATTTATTATAAAATTATTATTATTTTAGAAAAACTCATGACCAAGCTAGAAAAAAAAAGATCCCTTCTATGTTGTATTTGCTTTTGACGTATCAATTTTAATTACTTTTAGAAAGCAGCCAGGTAATTCAAAAAGATTACTAGAATGTCAATAAATCAGATAAAAATACAAAAATATATTCTGAAACCTTATAAGACTGTTTAAAAGTGATTTCAAACCCATATTAATTTTTTTAGGATTTTAGAATAGTTACAAAACTATTATTTTGGTCAAAACTGATGATTTTTTAATGTAAGGACACATCTTTTAACACTACCTTACCAGTTTTAATATTTTAAATAGTTAGTAAAAATAAGCCTGAATATTCAGAAAATCTAATTATAATGTCAATAAGTAAGATAAGAAATGCAGATAAATCTCACCAGCCACGGCCAACAGGAGCAGTAAGACCCTGAACATCCTGTGAAAAAATATGGAAAAATGTTAAACGCTACCTATGATCGTTTCTGTCATGAGAAAAAAAAGATGAATAGTTTCTTCAGCGCTGTTAGAGTGACTTATCCTGTCTGTTTGACTCACCTCACACAACAAGGATCTTATGCACTCTGGAGTCGCCTTTAATAACCCGGAGACTCAGATAATAACCTGGTTCAGAGGTTGAGGTACACCTCTAATCCGCTCTCTCTTTATCTTTTCATCTGCCTTTGTCTCTCAGACACTGAAAAAACATCCGCTCTTTGATCCCGACATTCTGACACACGACCCAGTTCAACTGATATTAGTGTCAGTACGTTCATGACCTGAATCACTTTACTGCAGAGATGTTCTGATATCACTTACCAGAGGAAAAAAGCATTGCTCAGAAGTTCCTCTAAATGGAGTTCTCATATATTTCTATTTGATATTTCTCTTACAGTTCCTCAGGAGACTGAAAAACAGACTAGAGTCATTGGGTGTCTTCCAGTAAGAGTTTATAGCAATAAAATGAATGTGGAGCAGATGAGAAATGTTTGGGTTCAAGTTGAAGTCTCTGCCTTTGGTATATCTTGGCAAATCTGAGCACAGTTTGAGACATTATTGAGATCTGAATCTCTAAAGGAGTCACATGCAATTTTTGCTCAGGAAAAACCTCTGAGACTTAGGAGACAAAATTGGCATAGAACCAACTTCCACAAGTAAATTTCACAATAAAAGGGATAGTTCAATCAAAAATTATATTTTTTTGTTCCAAACCTGTATGAGTTTCTTTTTTCTGTTGAACACAAAAAAAGATATGTTGGTAACCAAACATTGACAATAATAAAATTTTCTTTTTTTGGGTGATCTCTTTAATTACAAGGAAACTTTAATGTGAAATTAAATGTGAAATTTTAAAAACTGAACTGAAAACTGTATTTTCTTGCAAAACATACTCCAGTAATCTGTTTTATTTACAACTTTGAAAAATCATTTTTACAGTTTAATTTCCCAAATTCAGTTTAATTTAATTTTTTAATTTTTAGGACAAAAAAATTGAGATGTTACCATGATCTTGTGTGTATATTTATGGATTGTCTTGCATTATTGTTAACGGCTAATAATTATCATGTGTTTCAGAGTCTTTTCTAGTTGTGCAAATTGTCTTCACAGTTCCTTGTATTGTTTTGAAGGAAGTAAATTTTGAGACTTGAGAAAACAAATAAATCAGGTTTGCTTTCTAGTAGATTCAGGCAGAGATAAAAACATATTAAGCAATAAGGAAATGTTTAAAACATGCTTGTGTTTTCCTATTCAGGGGTCCATCATGTTGTTTTTAGGGTGTTTCTGACTGGCTCAAATGAAGAGTCTACCGTCAAGTCTCTTATATTCTGGTGTTTATATATGGTTTTGAACACAGAGTATATCTAAATTAACAGTTTTAGTTTAGTATTTTGAACTTGTGTTTGACAAATTCTTTAAAGCATAATCTTAAAAATATACTTTGTTTAGTCAGTAAATGTTTTCCCACATCTACAACTGAAGATAGGAGGCATAAACACACTGGTCTGAAATGTTTGACGTGCAGGAACAGATGTTGATGGAGGATGAAAGTATGAGTTCGCAGTAATGTATTACATTGTAAATCCTTTCTTGTGCATTTGTTTCGGAGTGTAGCGATGCACTGAAGTGTCACACACGCTTCCACCCGCACAAGCAGACAAACACAGAGAGACAGACGTGCTTGAATAATGTGAACAACAGACTTTGACACGTAGTGATGTACTGAGAGAGAAAGAGCGCTTGTTTGCCTTTGACACACACACACACACACACACACACACAAACAGTCTCACACACACACACACACACACAAGCACACACACAGTCACACACACACACACACAGTCTCACACACACACACACACACACACACACACACACACACACACACAGTCAGTTGGTTTTACTAGTTCTTCAGTAATTGCTGCACTGCAAAACTCATTTTTCCATTAAGTACCTTGGTCCTTTAACTTGTAAAAATATAAAATTGCTGAATTATTAGGATGAATCTCACAAAGTTGGTCATATTTTTGAAAGAAAATGAATCCTATACTCTGCTTACATTATTTCCATAACAATTAAGAAACTTTGGAGAAAAAAAAAAAAAAAAAAAAAAAATATATATATATATATATATATATATGTAGGTATGTCTGTATGATATATTACTGAAATTATTGACATTATCTTTATGCAATTTTGACTTTGATTTTATGGAATAAGTTTGTTTTAAATTACATTTCCATTTTTTAAAATATTATAATATATTATATTATTATTTAAATGTTAGATTGAAATATTTTATTTTTATATTAATATAAAAAATTACTTTAATTTCTCATTTCTAGGAGAAACAATCAAGATGTTAAAGTGATCCTGTGTGGATTTTTATGGATTGTCTTGCATTATTGTTAACAATTAATGATTATCATGTGCTTCAAAATCTGTTCCAGAAGAGAAAATTGACTTCATAGTTCCTTGTATTGTCTTGGAGGAAGTAAAGTCAATTCTAAAACTTGAGAAAAGATTGAATCTGGTTTGCTTTCTAATAGATTCAGGCATAGATATATGACCTTGACTTTGATTTTATGCAATAACTTTATTTTACATTGTGTTTCCCATGTATGTTCTTTGTGAGATTTATTAACACTTGCTTTCAGAGAATCTTTGTTAAATGTAAGTGCATTTTACACTTATCTCTTGACAGTTTTTCAAACAGCTGTTGTTTGCAGTGTGCATACTTTGACTCATGAGGATTGAATGCAGAAATCACTTAAAATCCTTTACTTGAACGAACTGAACTGGAGTGTGTCTGTGTTTTTTGTCTCTTTTGAGGCGACAGCCCACACACAAATTGCCTTCACCGGCCTAAATCTGCACTGCTTACCCTTCTGTCACACAGCGAGAAAAAGACGACTCGTCAGGACTGTGTGTGTGTGTGTGTGTGTGTGTGTGTAGAGATTTGTAACACAGCTGATTCGGCCTCAGAGCATCCATCATTTCATGACAGATTGTGGCACGCATCTCAATAGGCTTGTGTGTGACCTTGTGCTGTTGCCTGTGTTTGCCAGCAGAGGGAAGTCTTAGCATTTGGTTTCAAATTTGTGGCCAGAAATGAGTAGGACTGCTTGTGATGACTGAAAATGATCCATATTTACTCCACATATTATATAGAATTCTTAAACGATGCCCCCAAATTAGTTATGTTTTGGTTTATTTTTAAATTATTCTTAGTAAAACTCACACATTTACATTTGAGGCCTGAATGAGGCTCATTGAAAATGTTTACTCCCTGCTGAAATAACAGCCTAAGGTGGCAAAGATGACAAGTGTCCCAAAAGCGTCTAAAAGCGTCAGAACAGAGCAGACGTAACAGCTTGGCCCTGCCGGTGTACCAGCTAACCACCTCAGGCTGTTATTTCAGCAGAGCTGGTATGATATGGAATGGATTCAGCCATTTTAATGGGGTTTTGCAATCAGTTTGTCACTCAGTATGATCTTAAAGGTTTCTAACTAAAGAAAATATTCAGAATCACACTAAATGTCAAAACAAGTCAGCTCATGGCAATTTTGGTCTCGGAAGAAGCAGGATGGATTCTGATTGGCTGTCAGTGTTTTTAATTATTCATTAGATGGAAGAAACTTTCTGAAAGTGATTGTAACTATATCGTTCCTCTGTCATTTTTGTTATAGTTGTGGTGTGGATTTGTTTATTTATTTTTACGTTTGCGACATTGTCAAGATCTCTTCTGAAGCTTTAGAAGAGATGTGAGTCTTTTTCTCTCAAGAAACATTATTCATAACTGTTTTAGCGTTTTCATACAAAAATCTGCTTATCTGCTGTGTCATTTTTTTTTTTTAATGTGAAACAAAAGTTAGATGTGTTCAGAAAAGGTATCATAGTTTTAGTGACAATGACATAAATTATAAACAAAGTATGAAAAATGTCCAGAGTTTGCATGTTATTAGATTTTTAACAAGAATTAAATTTGTACCAAGGGGGAGTTTTACCTATGAGGCAAAACACCCCCCAGTCTGACAAAGCAATTTGCTTTAAACATTTACAGCAAAATCAGAGTACAGGCAGTTTTTGCTTAAAATGAAAAAGAATATAATCAGTAATTATGAATTACAAAATTATAATAGCCTATCTGAAACATTTTGTTAACTGATGCTTACTGGCTAGCTAACTAGCTACCTGATGCTAACTTGAGGTCATTTTTAAATATAAAGTCCAAATATTTTTATAATTGTGTGTTTTACCTCACTCTACCCTATGTTTTTTCTTAAAAATAACATTTCCGTTCAAATCACACTTTGCAAATTCATACGATATCAGCGCCTCGTAAAATAGTTACGTTTTCTCATGAGATCGAGTTAGTTCAGACTGTTTTTGTTTTCTTTTTGTAGTTTGAGTCATTGTTGAGATCTCTTCTGAAGCTTAGAGGAGACGTGTGGGTCATTTTCTCAAGAAACATTATTCGTAACTATTTTATGTTTTGGCAAATTTCTTTGGATTTGTAAATATTTTCGTACATTTTTGAACAATTTATTTATGAGCTCTTTTTCTCTCTCTCTTAAACATGAATGAAACAGTAACAATTTAACATTTTGGTGAATTTGTAGCTAATCTCATTTGTGACTAATCTCATTTTCATATTATGTTTTCTTTCTTTTTTCATCGTTTTGTATATCCATTTTGAGTCGCAGTTTGAGACATTGTCAAAATACTTTTGAAGCTTTAGAGAAGATGTGTGTGAATATTTTCCTCTCATGAAACAACTGCTTTAAATTGAATCGCATTGCTTGCTAGGAAAAGCACTAGCTATGTTTCCATCCACCTATTTTTATGCGCATTTCCGGATATCAGAATAAATTCCTCAGTGCACATCACAAAAGTCATGAGACTTTGTGCAATGGGTCAGCATAACAGCAGAACGTTCTTGATGCACAGGATCTGAAATGTTGTTGAATTGAGTTGAGTTTATTTGACACAAAAAGTAGCAATACACTGTTACAACCTTCTTGTCAAGGATAACACAATAAAGTTACAGTAACTTATTTCCATTGAGGTCCTTGCTTTTAAAAAAAAGTTTTTTGGTCATTCTGAAAAGGCCTGAGCCAAAGTCTGTCTTCAAAGTGGTTCGGTATATAATTACCTCCCAGAACTCTTACACAACTGCACTGCCAAAAAGCAGGCATCCCCCCTGAAAGCAAGATAATATGACCGCGTTTCATTTTGTCTGTATATGCTCTAAGGTGCAAGTAATTTATTACACATGAAAAAAGACCCAGACTGGCTTCTCCTACTGCAGCAAATGACCTTTTTCTTAGTGTTATTTGTCGCCAGTTTATCAGGAAGTGACGATTTTGTTATTTTGTCTCGCCGGATGGAAACGGTGCATCATTCGTAAATGTTTTATGCGATAGGCTATTCCAGTTTTGTGCACGAGTTAAATTCACAGCTTTGGATGGAAACGTAGCTACATGGTATCTACAAAAACCGTGGCTATTTTTGAAGGGGCCAATTTATCAACATGGAAAGTACAAGGCATGTAAAGGGTAAATCTGTCTTCTCAATCTATTTTCAGTCATGGAATGAGATAACAGACATTTGACCTTCCTTACACTCTCCCAACATTCCCCACAAGACGCACACAAACGCTGGCCTACAATTCATTCAATCATTTCTATTATCTCCATGCAGTGCCAGTCGGGTCATATCAGTCTGCGAGGCGAGGAGAGGTTTGCCCATCTAACGGGAATTCGGTCGGCTGACTCAGTTAGCTCAGACTCTCTCCAAATTGAACCTGCAAGGCCTTGGTTCAGATTGTATCCCGAGTCGCGATGATAAAGGTCGTAGGTCTTTGAAAGTGGCCCGCTGTGAGACCGCAGGTCCTCAAAGCACAGATGGATGAATTGAGGATCGGCTCGTTGGCATCGGCGTGAGCAGGGATGTTTCCCGCCTCGGGGAAATGGAGGAAGTGTGTCTGTTACTTTGGGTCGATTCACAAGCGCTTCAGTATGAGATACAGCGCTGAGAGACTGGGCGTCTGAAAAGAGCTGGAAAAAGAGTAGACTCGTGGAGCAAATATAGTCAAATAAGTGAAAAGAGAAGTAGGCCAAGTAATGAGTAAAATGATTTGCTTTATTTGTTAAAATCAATTAAAACTCAACATGAAATCAAAACTGATATTCTTATTGTGAACGATTCTTTATAATCTCTCTTTAAAAAGAAATAGAAATGCAGTTTCTAAAACAAGATTCCTTTTCCACTGACATCATCAGTCTCTCTTATTTATCATTCATATAGAGACAGTTTCAAGCATCCAATCAATTCATCACGCATTACATAAAAAAAAGTCCTGCTGTGTATATATATATATATATATATATATATACAGTATATATATTTATTTTTTTATTTTTTATTTTTTTCGTTTAATATCCTTTTTAATCAGAAAGACTATGGAGGGGAAGGGTTTGTAAACGCAGTTTCATATTGACTTAAACAGTATGCATTCTTGAACGTCATAGCTCTTTGCTCTTTGTTTATTATATTTTGTTTAGATTTGTATATATTAATTAAAATCAGTATAAGTTCAACATGCACTCAAAACTGATTCATATTCCTGGTCTTATTGTGAACGATTCTTCATAATCTCTCTTCAAAATTAAATGAAATTACCCTAAAAAATGTATTTCCCATTTAATTCGCCATGAAAAAACTCATATTTCATAAAATGAAATAAAATCCAGTTACCAGTAACAATTTTTATTTTCTGCTCGTCATCAGTCCCTGATACATATCAAATACATTCATATTGACATTTTTAACATCTGATTAATTCATCATGGATAAAATCAAGTCCAGTCCTACATTTTTTTCATTGAATATCCTTTTTTTTTTAAATCAGAAACAAGATGTAAGTGATTTGTGAATGCAGTTTCATGTTGACCTTAAATGATTTGGAATATAAATATTATTACATTTATAAAATTCAAGTGGTTCAAATGTCATTTTGTTTCTCTTTGCTGTTTAATATATTCTGTTTTGATTTGTATATATTAATTAAAATCAGTCAACATGAAGTCAAACATTATTCTTTTTCCTGGTTTTATTGTGAACTATTCTTCATAATCTCTCTTCAAAATGAAATGAAATTACCCCCAAAAAATGTATTTCCCATTTAATTCGCCATGAAAAAAAATCAAGGTTTCTTTTTTTTAATACAACAGAATTACAATGGTTTGTTAATGCAATTTCATGTCATATTTAGAAATATTATTAATATTATTACATTTATATACTTGAAATTTATGTTGTTAAAATGTTATTTTTTATTTGTCCGCAAGTGGAAATAAACAAAACATCAATACAACTACATAAAAACAACAAAATATACAACAAAAATACTAGCTGACTATAATAACTCAACCTGAAGATCATCACAGATCAGCATAAATTCATCACCATTTGTCAAATTGATGGGTTTCTATTTCTAAACATCATTTTATGGCACTTAAACTGTACGTCATGCATTAAAAGCAGTGCATAATTACAGTAATTATTACATGTTTTCCAGACTGTTCTCTGACCTTGACCCAGGTCTGTCTCTCGACAGATATTGGCAGATATTATCGGTCCATGAGTTCTGCAGACACACTGCTGCTGGATTTCTTCTGATTTCTCTGTTACTATGGCACCGACACATGCACAATATCCCCGCCAAGAAGTGGATGCTTTCATGGGTAAACTAACCAGATTTAACCAAACCTGAGAAGCTGAGGAAAGTATGAGTGGTGTTTGCATGTGCAAAACTCAATACTATCATGCAACAGTGTTTTGGTTGGTTGCAAAGGTGTTAGTAAGACGTTCTTGGTGGTTGGTAGATGAATTATTGTAGTCTAATTATTAGGCATTGGTAAATGAGTTCATGAAAGTCTAAAAACATCATTATAAGAGCTCTGAGAACTGGAGACGTAAATGATTTGAGCAGCTTTACATTCTAAACACGCTCAGGGTCGAGCTGCCGGTGCATTGATCTCAGTTTGTTTCTTATGCTATATGACAGAACAAAACACACACGCACGCACGCACGCACACACACACACTCCAGCTCATTTCCATTATTACTGACATCCGTCATTGACTCCGCTGAGCAAACACCATTATTAATATTTTGGAAATGTGTTTGAAAGCTTGTGAATTCTGGCTATAAACTTCTCCATCTGTGCAGTGAGCTAGCAAATGCTCTTTCTTTTTCTTTCTTTCTTTCTTTACTTTTTTTTTTTTTTTAAGAAAATATAACTGGTACTTTGCAAAAGTGTTGGAGCTTGTAAGGTGTTTTAAGTATAGTTTTAACACATTTTTTTTATTTTTTATGGTTCAGCGGTGAAAATGGTGCATTTGATCACTTAGTGAAGTAACAGGACATCACCTATTGTTTGCATACTATTATAGTAATTATTAATATTTTACATTAGATTTTTTCTTTTTACATTTAGTTTTCAGTTTAATTTAATTTAAGTTTGTTATGTGCTTTTGCCAGTTTTATTACTTTTCGCTTTTTATATAATATGTATAATATAATTATATTTATTTTAAATTATATTTTATATTTTATTTACATTATTTCTTATATTTATTTTAATTTTAATTTTAGTTTTAGTAATTTTAGTTCCTCAATTGTTTTATCTCAGATATGATTTTAATTTGCTAAAATCATGTTTATGATTTTATCGTATGATATGATTTTATGATTTCAAATGTGATTTCAATTCAGTTAGTCTCTTTTTCATATTCAGTTTTGTATTCTAATATTTTATTTGAGCTTAATTTCACTTAACAAAAGCCATTTTTAATAGTTTTAGTATTGACATTTTGTTTAAAGTTGTTTTTATTCAGGTTATAGTTTTTTGTTTTTGTTTTTAATTAAATTTGGTACCTCAACTTAAACTGGTATTCAGTTACAACTAATATTCATTTAACATTTTTTTAAAAAATTATCATTGTTTATTTAAGGGTTAATCTAATATATATATTATTTTGTTTCAGCTTTATTTCAAGCGTTAAACCTTTAGTTTTAGCATTTCCAGCTTCACCCTTACTATAATATTTACCATTATAGTTTCAGCCAAAATATCATAGTTTCTAAAGTCGTTACAATAAAACTACTGTACCTATGTAAAAGCCAGAGAAAAGAAGTCAAACAAAGTCACAGATTTATTCCCAAAGCTGCTTTCTCTGATCCACCATATTAATATTTGAAAATTTTACATAAAAAAAAACTGCAGCATTTTGTTGGAAACAACGGTTACCATGGCAATTTTTGTAAGGGCAATGGTAAATCAGTCAGATGCATTAATTGTGTGCTAACTGTCATCACCATAGTATTCTGTCCCCATCGCGGCCTTGTGACCGGCGCTTCACCCCGAGACATTCAAGAGAGGCTGTTCCTCTCATTAGCCAACTATAAGCCGCTCTGAATAAAAATGTCTGCAGAATACTAATTAACTGCAACATTTCACACATTATTTATTAGTGTATTTGACCTCAGAGGTACAAAATGTATAAGCTAACGCAAAGCCAGCAGAATGATTTATTCTCAGCGTACGGGGCCAGTGAAATCACACGACCCCTTTTTCATATTTCATCGCTGTATGGAAGCATAATGTATTTAATTGAGCGTTTTTGCTTCATATCAACAGAAAATACTCTGTGAAGTCAAAAGCAAAGTGACATTTACCTCCAGAGTTAATGCATTAGAAAGTGGAGTTTTTATTCCGCTCGCAGGCAAAACTGCCGAAGCTTCATCAAGCTCCATTATGAATAGTAATATCTGTCATTCCACAGATGCTTGAGTGGATTAGGGTTTAGGCTTTGACTAACTCAATTTATCATATTAAACATTTGGTTTTTACAGACCCGGGGTCCAGAATTAACTGCCAGTGGCAGAAATATGGCCATACATATTTATCACTCACCTAGAAACTGTATTTTGCATTATTTTCATTTAAAAATCAATATTTTTTAAATTTAGTTGCCTATCCTTATGCATAATTACAGCTAAACCTGTGCCTGTGAAACCAGTAGCTATATCATAACAAATATTGTGTTCCTCACAATATTTGTTTTCATTTTTTTAGCACACCATTTGCATCTTTTTGATTTGATTCATTTACGTCAGATATTTGTGAGCATTTATTTCATTTCTAAAAATGCTTTCCTCCTGCTGGTTTTATTTACTCATCAAACCAGTTTTTACTCACACTTGACGCTTACCGAGTTAATTTAGGATCCTGCCCACACTCGTGCAGCTTCTGCGGTGCGTTTTACGTCACGAGTTTGTTTGAAGACGAACTGAATGTTCTTAAGCACTGAATCTCATATTTTGTACTTTAGCTCCATATTTCTGCTTTTGATGAGTTTTCTTTGACTCACAGAGGAGCAAAACCACATCATGCTTCTGTTACATTTCTATTAGATGTAGCAATAATTATTGAGGAAATTATTAAAGTTTTATTCAGATTTAACTGTAAAATATTCATCCATATTGTTGAGTCTTTCACATCTCTCAGGCACAGTTTTTCAACAAAGAGTTTTTTCTTCCTGCCACTTCTGTATAAGCCACTTCTATACACACCGTATAAAGTGAATATGGAGGTTGTTATCCTAAAGAGCTGTGATTTTTAAACATTAATTGTTGTAACCTAATGTACACTTTCTTTTAGCAAGGATGCACTAAATTATTCAAAAATGGAAGTACAGTAAAGAGATTTATTATGTTAGAAAATATTTCTATTTCAAATAAATGCTGTTGTTTTGAACTTTTAATTCATCTGTAAATCCTGAAAAATAAAATGTGTAACAGTTTCCACAAAAATATTGGGCAGCACAGCTGTTGTCACCATTGATAATAATCAGAAATGTTTCTTGAGCAGCAAATCAGCATATTAGAATGATTTCTGAAGGATCATGTGACACTCAAGACTGCAGTAATGATGCTGAAAATACAAATTTGTTCACAGAAGTAAATTACATTTTAACATATATTTACATAGAAAACAGGTATTTTAAACTGTAATAATATTTCACAATTTTTACAGTACTTTTGATCAAATAAATGCAGCCTTCGTGAGTAGAAGAGATTTACTGACCCTAAACCTTTTAACAGTAATGTATTTACAGTCAAACCAAAAATTATTCAGACACCAGATATAATTTTTGATATATATTTTTTTTTTACTAGTGGGTGCAGGACACTATAGTTGATTTATGTAAGTGAGGATAGCAAAATAAAGTAAACTGTGATGTATTATACTCAAAAAGTCATCATACAGTTGACTACCAGTAAAACTGATAAAAATTTGGGACCAAAAATTTGATTTGACACTTTGACCTGACCATGTTTTGTTACATACCTTTCTATCAAAATTATTTGACATTATCAAGATGAATTTGTTCTGACACAGTTTAACTCTTGAGTTCTTGTCATATTTTATTACCATTTTCTAAACTGTAGCAAATGACAATGTGAGAAATGTTGAAGGTGTCTGAAAATTTTTTGCTTTGACTGTATGTTGATGTAGTCATATTACATCAAATTTAGATTGTTTTTTATAAATTATTTGACACAATATTTTATAGTATAGTGTGTATACTATAGTTGCCTTCACTCTCCAGTGCCTGACAATATTCCTAACATTGACCAGTATTTCTGAAGGATCTTGTCTGAGTTCTGCTCAGAATGATTCTTGATCACTAGACCTCATGAATTTCTTGTCATCTGAGTCCAGCCACCCTACAAGCCGTCTCGCACCCCATCGGACTGACTCAGTTTGTCACCACGTTCTCCCAGCGCTGAAGCTAATGAGCCGAACACTGTACTCAGTGCATGGAGTTTGTCAACTGTGAGCGTAATGTACCAGCTCCTCCTGATTTAGGACCTGCTCTCCCATCCCAAAGTTTTCCCTAAGCCATTATACCAGAAACTGTAAAACTGTCCTCAGATCAGAGATAAGCACTGACTAATGTAGCAGCGCTGCCAGGAAAGTGGCACAGGCTCCATGCTGGGACCATCATCTGTGGGAAACCTGGAAAATGGGACATCGTTTCATGGTCTGGCAATTTTACTGTTATTTTTTCCATTTGGTAAAATGTGTGAAAAAACACAAGGATATCACCAAATGGAAACTTTAATGATCTGTTGACTGTAAAATTGGTGAGGCATTTGTGCCCATGTTTGCATGCTTGCGTAAAGTGTATTTCTGGCCTGAGTGTTAAAGTAATCTGCATCATAAAATGCCATACAAACTGCATAGGAACACCCTAGCAACCACCCAAAACACCCTAGTAACTGCATAGCAATGTACTAACAAAAAACCCAAAACACCCTAGAAATTGCATAGCAACGCCTTAGCAACCACCTAAAACACACTCGCAACTGCAAAGTAATGATCTAGTATGCCCTAGTGATCACGCAAAACATCTTAGTACCTGCATAGCAAAATGCCCTAGAAACTGCATAGCAACACCCCATCAACCACCAAAAACACTCTAGCAACTGTATAGCAATGCCATAACAAAAACCCAAAACACACTAGGAACTGCATAGTAACACCTTAGCAACCACCCAAAACACCCTAGGAACTGCATAGCAGTGATCTAGTATGCCCTACCAACTACTCAAAACGTCTTAGCACCTGCATAGCAAAATGCCCTAGAAACTGCATAGCAAAACCCTAGCAACCACCCAGACCACCCTAGCAACTGCATAGCAATGATCTGGTATGCCTTAGAAACCACTCGAAACACCTGCATAGCAAAATGCCCTAGAAACTAGGGGTGGGACAATAAATCGATATATAGCGATTCTTCTCAGTGCGATACGATAATCGATATCTGGCGCCAAATATCGATATTTTAATTAATATAATAAGGTGCTCTAAATAGATTTCCCTGTTCACAGCATCTAAAAATTCGTGGAAATCGCGGCCGCGCCATTTCCAGCTTCTATCCAAGAGCGCTCTGAGCAACCATGAACCGCGTTCTCTATGAAGATGGGGAAGCACGAGGAACCGAAGGATAAACAGATTTCCAGCCACTGTATTAGCTTTACTGCTATATATATATATATGCTTATGGAGATGAAAACTAGCTGCCCCAAAACAGTTTAGAGATATCGTGATGTATCATTATAGGATTTTCTAGTAATATATCGATTATCGCAGAATCGCAGTATCGTGATATTATCGTTATCGTGAGCCATGTATCGTGATTATATCGTATCGTGAGCTACCCTGCGATTCCCACCCATACTAGAAACTGCATAGCAACACCACATCAACCACCAAAACACCCTAGCAACTGCATAGCAATGGCCTAGAAAAAACTCAGAACACCCTAGCAAATGCATAGCAACGCCCTAGCAACCAAGAAAAAACCCCACCCTATTAACCACCCACAACACCCTAGTGACTGCATAGCAATGCCCGGCAACCACCCAGAACACTTAAGCAACTGCATAGCAATGCTCTAGCAACCACCCAGAACACCCTAACAACTGCATAGCAACAGCCTAAAAACCACCCAGAACACTCTAGCAACTGCATAGCAACACCCTAAAAACCACCCAGAACACTCTAGCAACTGCATAGCAATGTTCTAGCAACCACCCAAAACACCCTAACAACTGCATAGCAACACCCTAACAACTGTGTGAGATGAATAAATGTATGTTTCGTTTAGATTTCATTTAGATTTTTGTCTAGAACTACAGTAAGCCTCAGCGCACACAACACTTCTGCACTTACTGCTGAGCTGTCAGTCAATAAATGGGAAAACAAAGTGTTACTTATTTGAAAAAGTACCTCAGATATGATTACATAACTTGCATTACTTGTAATACAATACCCTCAACACTGTTTATAAACACTTGAAATATTATTTCAATGATATATTTCTTTACACACACATCACAAACAGAAAGTAAGCCAAAGGTTTTCTGGCTTTAGTGGTTCAGTCCCCTGTAGATTTGGACAAGAAGCTACTTGACCAGTCAGAGCTCTTCTTTGGTGTGAGTCTCTGGACATTTAGCATGGGAATAAGTCTATTCAGAGGTTAGCGAAGTGCCAGTCAGTTTTCAGTCTCTGGGCTCGGACTCGCCATACCTTTCAGATGTGAATCTCCGAGTCTCGCGTCTCTCTATGAAGCAGTGACATTGGCTGGTCAACGTTTCAGCTTTGAAGAGAAAAAGAGCAAGATTGGTATCTCACCTTCAAGGACCCAGAGGAAAATTACATTTAAATTTGAGATTGGTGACCCTCCTCTCCTTCGGAGCATTGTGGAAATAAAATTAATGGCCCATGGGTACGACTCCAGGGTCTGAGGAAAGAGAGCGAGAGAGATGAATCAAAAAAAAAAAGAAGAGGAAAGAAATGAAGACTTTTTCGCTGTGAAGCAAACGTATAGGTGACTTTCCGGGAATGGAGAGGTTTGGAGGCCAAGAACGTTCAAAAACACTGTAAAGGGGAGTAATTGAGATGGAAGGGAAGCCAGAGATAGAGCAAGCGACAGAAGGAAAGGTAGGCTGGCTGGATATTTGCTCTTTTCCCCCTCTAGCTGTAATTAACACTGGCTGCCTCACTCCATAAATCAACACCTGTGCGGCTTTCACAACAGGTTCACCACGGCTTCCCCCCAGAGGGCCATCAGAATGCCACCTCCATCTGAGTGTGAATGCACTCCTGTAGAGTTTTATACTCAGCTTTTATACTTTTAGCTTGCTTTGGTAAGATAAAAATATGGCAAATATTTAAGCCAAAATAAAGCCCCAAAATGTCATGTAGCCAGACTTTGGTTATCACCATAAGCCTGGTCCAGATTGCAGATAAGAACTGCCGACTTTCCGAAGTTGCGTAGTGCCAACCAATAACTTTGGTCCTGGTGAATTAAGCTAATAGATGGCCAGTGAGCAGACTGTTGGTGGTTTGTGGGTGTGCACATGATATTGAATTAATTGAACAAAAGGACAAAAGGCATGTAGTCATTGAATGCAAATTGAAATTGAGGTATAATCACATCCACAACAAAAAACTAACACTGTTTTTTTTTTTTGCTGGTAAGCAGCTCAGAGCAGCAACATAGCAATGCCCTAACAAGCACTCAAACCACCCTACAACCATCTACAGCACTGCAGCAAGGGCATAGCAATGCCCTAGCAACCACCCAACAAATTATAGTGATGGCTTGGCAATGCCTTAGCAACCACACACACACACACACAAAAATCTTGCAACTGCATAGCAATGGCCCAAAACACTCCAGTAATGACATAGCAATGCCCTAGCAGTCACCAAAAACAGCCAGACAAATGCATAGCAACACCCTAGCAACCACCCAAAACATCATAGTGGCTGTTTAGCAATGCCCTAACAAGCACTTAAAAAAACAAACAAAAAAAAACATACCAACTAAGTAGCAACAGACCAAAACACTCCAACTATGACGTAACAACCCCCTAGCAACCAGCCAGAACACCCTAGCAAATGCATAGCAATGCCCTAGCAACTACCCCAAATGCCACTGTGACTGCTTAGCAATGCCTTAACAAGCTCTCAAAAAAACTAGCAACTACGTAGCAACAGACCAAAACACTCCAGCAATGATGTAATAATGCCTTAGCAGTCATCCAAAACACCCTAACAAATGCATAGCGATGCCCTAGCGACCACCCAAAATGTCATTGTGACTGTTTAGCAATGCCCTAACAAGCACTCAAAAAAACCTTGTAACTGCATAGCAATGGACCAAAACACTCCAGTAATGACATAGCAATGCCCTAACAATCACCCAAAACGCCCTAGCAAATGCATAGCAACTCCCTAGCAACCACCCAAAATGCCACTGTGACTGCTTAGCAATGCCCTAACAAGTACTCGCAAAAACCCCTAGCAACTGTATAGCAATCACCCAAAACCACCCCAACGCACTAGCAACCACTCAAAACACCCTAGCAACTGCATAGCAATGCTCTAGCAGCCATATAAAACACCTTAGCAACCGCATAGAAGCAAACATACAGAATATTATGGAGATTCATAGAAGGGTGGCATCTTTTGATTTGGGCCAGTAAGAAACAACCTAGCAAACTACTTAGCATGCTGTCTAGTTGTCTCTGTATGATATTGACAGGTGTATAATCATTGCATGAAAACATGTCCTTTTTTCTCCTTTGGCAGTCCAGCAGCTCTTTTGCCATTGTGAATTTAATCATTGTCACCAGTGAGACGTCTGCTCTACATGACATCACACACCAAAACATGAGGGAGCCCCTGTGTGTGTGTGTGTGTGTGTGTGTGTGTGTGTGTGTGTGTGTGTGTGTGTGTGTGTGTGTGTGTGTGTGTGAATATGTAATGCATGAGATTGAGAAGTGTGCTGAGCTGTTGAGGTTAGCAGCTCTGATCAGATCACAGATGTGGGAAGCATGACTGCGTTTTGTTGTTGGAGTCTCACCCAGATTACAAACCCTTTGTCTCAGATGTGTGATTGAGTTACTGATCTTTAATAGAGCTGAGATGCCATTGATTGATTAATACTTTCTTGGTTTTTGAAAGCAATTACACAGTTTGCACAGAGTGGAAACTCTGACAACCCAGATTGTCCAATGAAATTGGATAGGAAGCAACACCCTAGCAACCACAAAAACACCCTAGCAACTTCATAGCCACACACTAATACAGAATGTCATAGAATCCTCTAGAGCGGTGGGCTCTTTTGATTTTGGGCCAATAAAAAACAAACCAGGAACCACATAGCAATAACTCAAAACACCCTAGCAACAGCCTGGAAAACCGATAGCAACACACTAATACAGAATATCACATAACCTTCTAGAGCGGTGGGCTCTATTGATTTTGGGCCAATAAGAAACAACCTAGGAACCACCTAGCAACCACTCAAAACACCCTAGCAACACCCTAGCAACCTAAGATGACCTCATTTAAATTTAAGGCAATTATGGTGAGTTTACCATAGGCTGGACTAAGGCTGCAACAACTAATCGATAAAATCGATTATTCTAACGATTCTCATTATCGATTAGTCGGGTCCACCCACAGTGCACGTCCAGCTTCAGCCGGTCACTTCATATCATTCGCTTCATAACCGCCTTTTACAGGATAAAGAAATGACAGTAAAAGTCGTGACTGTGATCGAAGCGAACGCGTCTTCCTGCAGAACATTACTCTTACCTGTTGGTTACCACTGAGTTTGTGATTTTATTCGTCTTTATTATCTTTATTATTATTTTAATTTTCAATTTAAACTATATTCATTATGTGAATAGTGCTTAACAAATTTATTAAAACAAATTTATGTAAGGTTTTTAACAAATTATGCAAGGTTTGTGCCACTGCTGCTCTTAACTAACAGTATTGGTTATTACCAAAATCATTTTTTAGCTTTCTGTATGGCTACTCCTCCAATTTGTGTAAGCTCAGTAGGCTATTTCTAATGCTATAATAGAATTATTGCTGTTGTCTATGAAAGAAAGGCAGAAAAAATAGTCAAGACCTTGTAGTCTTTTTTTCCCAGGTGCCCAATTACAGTCAAACAGTAGCCTACCTAAACAATGCCAGCAAGAATATAAGCTGTTATGAATGGCATAGAAGGCCATTTTTATTATTATGTGAATAAATACAGTTTATTTGTTTCAGTTTGTTATTTGCCCAATAAATGACAATAACATTTTTTGGATTTAAACAATTTTTTGACAGCTAATTTTTTGATTCCTAAAATATTGGTGTTTTCTATTTATGACAGGTGGTCTAATAAATTAAGCACTGTATGTTTTCATAGCATTCACTTGGCACGTTTGTTTGAAGGACATTGGGCAGAATGTCGAATAATGTGGTTTTTTGTCACTAAAATAAAAAAGAAAAAAGAAAATTGGGCTTTTTTTATCTGATTAACTGATTAATCGAAAAAATAATCTTCCACCTAATCATTGATCAGAATAATCATTAGATGCAGCCCTAGACTGGACTGAAAACATATTTTTGATACATACACAGCCGATTTCAGTCTTTTACAAGCTAATAGTTCTTTACTGGCTTTCTCATACAGAGAGGCATGCAGTACTCTATAAATCACTGTATGCGGTGGGTCAGAACAGTGTAAATGGAGAATATTAAAAATAAATGACACAAAGTATGAATGACTATTGTAGGCCAGATTTTTAAAACTGCAAAAATCACTGATAGAAAGTCCTGAGGCAGTAAACTAACTTTTAATACGGCTGTTAGAAAACACATTTAGAGAGATTCATGCTTACAACAAACAAACAAACTAAAAAATCTGCAGATGTAGGACTTACCCTTAAGATGATTCCTATTAGTGCCTTAATCTTTATTAATATTAACCAGCATTTAATTACAGCCTTAAAGGGACAATTCACCCAAAAACTCTATCACCCAAAATCTATCTATCTAGCCATCTGTCCATCCATCTGTCCATCCATCTGTCCGTCCGTCCGTCCGTCTGTCCGTCTATCTATCTATCTATCTATCTATCTATCTATCTATCTATCTGCCCGTCTGTCCTATCTGTCCAATCTGACTATTAACATTATGTTCCCCTAATCATGCAAAACATATAATCCCTTAAGGTTGTATGAATAAATAATAGATGAAAAAAATGCATGTAAACATTCATGTGATCAGGGTCAGTGTGCTGCATAAACACATGAAAGGCATTCTCAGCTGCGGTCAGTGTTACTGTTGCTCTCAGAGATTATGATGGAGCTCCTGCCCCGTGTCCAGATAAGCCTTAAATACCATCAATCAAAACCTGCTTTAAACCATATTTTGGCTGTCGCTCAGGCAGGATCGATCACACTCACACTCCAAAGCCTTCCTTCCAGCGGCCGCTCTCACAGGCCGTGTTTGATACGTGATGAGACTTGACAGGCCTCTCTTTCACTCACGTTCTTCCGCTCAGAAGCATTGATTAGTGAAGATCGCTCGCATGCTCTGTGTCAATCTCACACTCTCGCACCATGGAAATCTGACGGGCATGGCTGCCGGTCTGAAGAGGATGTGGAGAAACAGGTTGACTCTTGAGAGGAAATGAGGGTGAAAGTAGTTCTTCACGGGCTGAAACACTAGAGCCTCCTCATTCTAGCAACACCTTTCTCCTCTAAACACTGTTTTTCCCACAATAATGAACTCTTGTGTTGGGCTAAATACTGTGAAATAGTAGCTGACCAAGCTATAATAATTTAGAAACCCCATGATTTCACCCAGTGCATTTTCTTTTCTGTGTTGACGTGTTGCCTTTTAAAAACGGGAAATGTACTGAGACATATATATCTCCTGAGACACATAAACTAACACATATAGAAAAAATAAATAAATAAATACAATATGTATATATATACAGTCAGGTCCATATATATTTGGACACTGACACAATTTTCATAATTTTGGCTCTGTATGCCACCAGAATAGAATTAAAATTAAACCAACAAGATGAAATTGAAGTCCAGGCTTTAAGATTTAATTCAAGGTGTTGAACCAAAATATAACATAAAATACTTAGGAATTACAACCATTTTTATACACAGTCCCCCCATTTCCAGGGGCTCAAATGTAATTGGACAAATAAATCTAATCATAAATAAAATGTTCATTTTTAATATTTTGTTGAGCTCCTTTGTAGGCAATGACTGCCTTAAATCTGGAACTCATGGACATCGCCAGAGACTTGATTTCCTTGTTTGTGATGCTTTGCCAGGCCTTTACTGCAGCTGACTTCAGTTATTGTTTGTTTGTGGCTCTTTCTGCCTTTAGTTTTGTCTTCAGTAAGTGAAATGCTGCTCAATTGGGTTGAAATCAGGAGATTGGCTTGGCCATTGCAGAATATTCCACTTTTTTACCTTCAAAAACTCCTGGGTTGCTTTTGCTGTATGTTTTGGTCATCATCCATTTGTACTATGAAGTGCTGCCCAATCACCTTTGCTGTATTTGACTGAATCTGGGCAGAGAGTAAATCCCTGTACACCTCAGAATTCATCCAGCTGCTTCTGTCCTCTGTCACATCATCACTAAACACCAGTAACCCAGTGCCACTGGAAGCCATGCATGCTCATGCCATCACACTGCTCCACCATGTTTCACAGATGATGTTGTATGCTTTAGATCATGAGATGTTCCAAGCCTTCTGCATACTTTTTTCTTCCTGTCATTCTGGTACAGGTTGATCTTAATTTCAGCCATCCAAAGAATGCTTTTCCAGAAGTGGTCTGGCTTTTTTCGATG
>JAFVLL020030923.1:0-12922 GCA_021397915.2 Tor tambroides
CTGTCAAGAGGGTGGGGGATCTCCAAGCCCTCTCCATTAACAAATTATGCCAGGAGTTCGGGCCGGCAGACTCTCACGTTGTCCTGAGACCTTGGCCTGGATATGTGCCCAAGGTTCCCACCACTCCTTTCAGGGACCAGGTGGTAACATTGCAAGCTTTCCCCTTCCAGGAAGGGGACCCCGACCTGTCTCTGTTGTGCCCAGTGCAAGCCCTATGCACATATCTAGAACGCTCATTTCAGACGTTCTGAACAGCTCTTTACCTGCTTCAGAGGACAGCAGAAGGGGAATGCTGTCTCCAGACAAAGAAACTCCCACTGGGTTGTGGATGTGATCCTAATGGCCTATCAGGCCAGAGGCCTACCCTGCCCACTGGGAGTGAGGGCTCACTCTACCAGGGGCATGGCTGCATCAGCAGCCCTGGCAAACGGGGCCTCTCTAGCAGATATCTGTAGAGCTGCAGGTTGGGCTATGCCTAATACATTTGCTAGATTTTATAATTTACGAATGGAACCGGTTTCTTCTAGAGTTCTGGTCATCAGTTCTTTGACTCAAGAGACTGGCAGGGTGTAGAGCTTGCTACCAGCGCTACTCCCCCCAGGGTACTTATGCAACTATTCAGTCCAGCTTAGGTTCCTTTCAACTCTGTACTACCCTTCCATCATATAAGCACTTTTTCTTAGCAAGCTCGGCAGAGGAACTTGCTATTAGAACTCATTACGAGGTAGGTTCCCTCGAGTGAACTCTTGTATTGGGTTAGTGCTCCACATGTAATGGCTCCTCTCGCTGCCCCATGTGTGTATTTTCCACTGTATTGCATTGAGGCTCAGTGTTTCCCCTAGACAGATTTTCTGTCTTTAGGTTCTGGGTTTTGGTAGATTTCCCCTTACGCAGAGCCCACCCTAGTACCTTCCCTATGTGGTACGTCCTCTGTAAGTCCATAGGTGGATCTTCACATGTTACCTCCGCATTGGGTAGGATGTGATCTCCGTAGTGCCTCCGACACAACGTCGGAGTGAACGACAGAAAGGGAATGTCTCGGTTACGTATGGTAACCCTTGTTTCCTGATGGAGGGAACGGAGATGTTGTGTCCTTCATGCCACAACTGAATTGCCTCTGAGTGGGTTGAGACACTTCTCGACTCCTCAGAACAGAACGAGTGAGCAGATGCCTCGCTGGCCTATTTATACCCGGATGTCCGGGGCGTTGCCAGCCATGCAAATTCTGCACACCCAATTTCATTGGCTTTTTCTCAAAGATGTCAGAGGTGTTTGGGCTCCCAAGAGTGACCCCTAATGTTGTACACTCTACATAACGTCAGAGTGAACAACAGAAAGGGAACCTTTCGGTTACGTATGGTAACCCTCGTTCCCTGATGGAGGGAACGGAGACGTTATGTCCTTCATGCCACAACTCCAAATTGCCTCTGAGTGGGTTGAGACACTTCTGTTGTACACTCGACACAACGTCTCCATTCCCTCCATCAGGGAACGAGTGTTACCATACGTAACCGAGACGTTTTTGCTATTTTAATATAAACAGGACATTGGAATTATTTATTTTCTAATTTTTAATTTACTGTTTATATATAATTATATATAGACAATATAATCACACAAAGTTGTCCTTAATCTATTGTCTTGACCACATCCAAGCCACACAGTTTAACTTGAGGAAAAATTTTCATGACAAAACAAGATGTGTTAATAAGAATATTGATTAAATGTAGCATTCTCATTTTTAAACAACATAAGAATTCAATAATGAGTTATTGATGCATTTTAGGATTAAATAGAAGTTTCCTAACAGAAACCATAATTACAATCAATCATAACCAATATAATAATCATAATTTTTATCATAATCATTAGTGCGAAATCAGTTCAGATCTGAATACAGCAGCACTTACCAATGTACAGTAAAAAGTGCAGACAATGCCAGTGGCGAATATGGATCCCCAAAGATCAAATCCTGTCACTGATGATGAAAAAAAATACAGATCTGTGTTTATGTCATTGACATTCTGTGTGAATGACTCTTATATTTATCTGACTTTTATCTAAGTCACAGTAACAATAAAGACAATCTAATTTAACAAACAAAATACAGTTTATACAGTTTATTAAACAAATGGTCAAAATGGAATTGTACAGTATAAGCACTTTTATATGAAGTAACAAGTGAAATCTGAATCATGGGAATAAACTCAAAAGAGACAGTAGGTCAGTTTTTGTTAAAAACATACGCTGGATGAATAAATGAAATTTACTCATAAAATATGTGGCATTGCACTCTATTTGATTCCTTCATCGACTGTGAACATTAGTCCCTTGTGTGGTTCACATGACAAGTGTTATTTGTGTAGAGCATGTGAGTGATCTTCCAGTGTGTAAAGGGTGTCATAAATCTTTTTTTTTCTTTTTAAGCTAAAGTCTTGATGTCAACATATTTCTGATGCCCTAAAATACTGTCTAGATAAGCAGCACACAGGGTTATAAGCTACTGCTCCTGACTCCAAAAGAAGCACACTTTTGCATACTTATACAGAAATAATACACTTTAAAATAATATATTTTGGAGTGAACTTAATGAAATGTTTTCAGGCAATTAATTCTATGTTAATTGCAATTAAATTAAAATATTTAGTATAAGAGACTAAATTTACAAACGCAGTTATCTGAATTTTAGAGTGCATTTTGACCCACTTAAGTGGAACTTAAGAATCTGTATGTGTAATTTCAGAATTACTTCTAATGCCTAAAACATACAGTACTTGAAAAATACTGAAATAATTTCATATTTATTGAAACTTGTGTCGTACATTCAAATGACATATTTGTTACAATTTAAATTTTAACTTTTAATATAATATCAAATAGCATGAGTTAAATTATAATCAAGTAAATTAGTACTTCAATACTTTAATCAGTTGCTTTAGTATGTTTAGTATGTGTTGCTTTAGTCAACATCAAAATAAGTGTACTTCTTTAAAACACAACAAAAGATTATTAGGACCCTCTTTATATTGTGTCTTCAACTGTTATGCACTTACGTGTATTTAAATGTATTTAAATTAATCATTAGATACAATTCACTTATTTGTGTACACAATTTTTTTTTCTACATTGTACTTATATTTAAAAATACCTTCCACTAATTGCATCTGTAATTAATTTCTGTAGTTACATCTATAATTACAGTTGACCCTACCTCTGCCCCTTAAACTTAACCACTGCATCAAACCCATCCCTAAATTTACCCGTATCCCACCTCAATAGCAGAAAAAGGGATTTGAAGATTTAAGATTTAAGATTTGAAATACACTAAGTACACTTCTTTTTCACAATGGATCCCCTATTCAACAACCCCCACAGGTTGATGTCAAAGGGTTATTTTTCCCCACAATATCTGTGTGATGAATGCAGACTGACCTTGATTGAGAGCTAAAGCAGGCGCATAAACTACCACACCAGTGTACAGAATCTGAAGAGGTAAAAATACAGAACAATCAGCATTACAGCTGATCAAAAGCCGAACAATAAAAAATTAAGTAAGTGTTTGAACATCCAATGCCACTCACCGTCTGAATGATATAAATTAGTGTAGCTGCAACTCGAACAAGCTTACAAAAACGCAACTCCAAATACTGTGAGAAAAACAAATCAGAACAAATCTGTATCATGCTGGAGGGCCTCAACCTGCATAACTACAGCTGACACAACCAATGGGATTTATTACTAAAGTCATGACCTCCAAAAAGCCCAGCAACATCTGGCCAACATCATCCTACCTCAAAACTTCATTTCTGTCCACTGGAGTAGATACAGTGTGTGTTATATTGATGATTTTGATATGGTGATATTTGTATAATACAATAATTTAGCGAAACCTACTTTGATGACAAAGCAAATCTGAAATATATGTATCCGTACCTCGTATGTACTGGTGATGCCTGATCTGTAGAACACAGGCAGGAAGAGCTCAGCGGTTAAAAACACCACGAACATGTAGGCGACCCCAAAGATGACATACGAGGCCCCGTATCGGTACACATCTGATGGGGCCCCAATCACTGTGACTGCAGACATGAAGCTGGCAGTGAGAGAAAGGGCCACTGGCCCGCAGGACATCTGACGGCCCCCAACCAGAAAGTCTTTAGATGAAGCTTTCTTTCTGTCTTTGATGGCGAAGAAAACCCCAATACCAGAGGAGACCACAAACAGAAAAGCGAACACCACATAGTCCCCAACCTGGAAGGTCCCCACTGTGTGACTTTTGTCCTCCATGCTTGAGGCAGAATCTGATCAAACTGGTACAGTTGTTTGGCTCCAGTATCTCTAGTTCAGACACCTCACATGTTAATCATGTTAATCATTGAGGTTTTAACAGGTTAAAAATGCTTATGAGTCAAGACATGGGATGAGGGGTCATATTAGTTATTATATCACTCATGATTGTCCTCATGAATTTCCACTCAGGGATCTATCTATCTATCTATCTATCTATCTATCTATCTATCTATCCCTATTACTAACATACCATCAAAGACAGGAAGAAGTTTCTGGGGTTGACAGATGTTTTTTTTATATTATATTATATTATATTATATTATATTATATTATATTACATTATATTATATTATATTGGATATAAGGGATGGCAATGGTGACTGTCAAAAAATGTATTATATTTTGCTTGTGCTAAAGTTATAATGTGGTTCATTATAACTCTCACTGATGATGATTAACTGGTGATGTGCTTTAGTGGTGTTTGTGATACTTTGTCATCCGTGAAACTCTAGTTAATCCTGATACGCACACTGCTGACAAAGTGGTTTAACAGAATTTTTTTTAAAAAAGTAATAACACAATTATTTGACAGATGTGATCACATTAAAAACTTGGGAAATGGATTCAAATCCATTTGCATTGAAGACCATTTATTATGTCCATTTAACATATGATTCAATACATGCAAAGCTGGCTAGATCACTTACAATATGTAGTCCATTACTGATTACAGATTACATGAGGAAAAATGTAATTTCCCAAACTGGGCTTAATGTAAGAACTGCATTGGGTTTGTGAGTTGATAAAAAGCTAATAATTAATTAAATTAGGGCTGCACATTTAGTCGAATTTCTAATCACGATTACGGATGCCACAATTATGTAATCGTTCAAAGCAGCAATTAATCGTTTAAAGTCCACTTATGTTATTCTGTGTGCTTACAGTAAGATGTGTTTTTTTCTCTCTTCAGGTTATTTTAAAGGGGTCATATGACGTTGCTAAAAAGAACACTATTTTGTGTATTTGGTGTAATGCAATGTTTTATGTGGTTTAAGTTTCAAAAAACACATTATTTTCCACATTCTGTACATTATTGTTGCTCCTCTCCACCTTTCTGAAACACGTCTATTTTTATAAAGCTCATCGTTCTGAGAAGTGAGGCGTGCTCTGATTGGCCAGCTATCCAGTGCATTGTGATTGGCCGAATACCTCAAGTGTGTGACGGAAATGTTACGCCCCTTACCGTGTTGTGATGCCGTGTCCCGGCGCAACGAGACGAAAACAATAAAACCCATTATAAACAAGGCATTTGTTGCATCCAGTGGGGACATAATTACTGATTATAATAACTTATACTGTCTTTTTACACGTCACGTTGCATTGTGCCACGTAAACATTAACATGTCTGCATTTGTGATCGGAGAAACGACAAACAACAAGCGCTACTCTACACTGCTCAAAACTCACGTTTGAATCGTCAGTAGCAGAAACATACTTACAGGCTGTGAGTCAGAAGCGTCAGACTGTCCTTGCAAAGTTGGAATTGCCCCACTTTATAGAAACAGCCTTTGTGCACAGCTGGCATTATAGGCTACTCCCAGGTTCAGGAAATAGTCCTCTGTAAAATGCGCTGCACACACTCTAATATTTGGGTTGAACTGTACTGGAACAGTGTTGTAAATACAACTTAACCACTGATTTCTAGTTGTGTAATCTTTTGGAAGCCCAAACAAAGTACTTTCACAACGAAACACAGCGTCTCCAGGACATGGTGCCGGCGGCAGCAACAACACTACAGCCAGAATAAAAATCACGCCCTCTTTCAATTGCGTATACATTTGGGCGGTGTTTTGCAAATCTTCCACATCGTGACGTAGACATGGGGGGGGGGGGCGTGTTTGAATGAGCTGTTTTAGGGGGGCGTGGTCGAGTCTTAACTTTTATAAAGAATATCTCTTTGGTTTTGAGACTTTAGTTTTTGCAACTTCAGGGATCTTATCTATGCACAAACAGCTTATAACACTCCAAAGAGAAAGCAAAACTTGAAATCGCATCATATGACCCCTTTAAGGTTTTTTTCCATTTAGTTTTAGTATAATATTGTAATACCATGCTTTTTTTTACTTTTTTATTTAAAGAAGGAACCAATCCTATGTATAGTTAACATCTGAGGCTTAATACTGTAAAAAACAATACAAGTTTTTCAGCTAGAGTGTTTTCAGCTTGTTTATTTTCATCTAAAATATGGCATGCGGTTGCTTTAAACAATGGCATAAACATCATTCAATGTAAATTGTGATCATTTTAATTAATAATCACAATTACAGTTTCAAAGGAATAATTGACAATTATGATTTTTGTCATAATCCTGCAGTCCTAAATGAACTAATAAACATGTAAAATAAATTATTTAAACACTTGAACACAAAAAATATTTAATTTGTTTAACTGCACATCAGTGTGGCCATTAAGTGCATCAAACTCTAAACATGCAAATGTATTGTTAAATTACTGAATTATTAACTTCTTCAGAGTCATATTTCAAGTGAATATTTTTGTTTGTTTGTTTGTTTTGGCCAAGACTTTTTTTGGCCAGAATCAACAGCTCAGGATGAAGGCGCAGTGTTTCACAGCTATACATCACAAGCGTTCAGTAACTTTCATAATTATTCATTTCATACATGGTCTAATTACTTGGCCTATGCTTTTTTCACCTAAAATCAAAGGCATGGTTTTCAAATTTATTTACATTATATTTACATGACCATTCTATATTGTGGATATAGCCTAATGGTATGACACACAGCAAGATTTCTGAAAAGGAAATTTAAAAGAAAAAAAGAACATATTTTTAGAATATGTTTTTGATATATGAATGATAGGGGGAAGTTCATCATGCTGATGCATAGTTTGCATGCAAACTATTTTTAGTGTATTTCATTATATTCAATTATAGTGGTCCAGGGTCACATATTACAATGTTACCTTGTAAGTTATTACAGAGTGAGACGCAGATACGCAAAAACGCTTCCAGTGGAGCTGTGAGTGAGACGCGCGGCGCGCTGTAATTTGAGAGCGCGTAAAAGCGCGCTGGACTCAGATTACAGCCTCGGCGTCTCTCCTAGTGCGCATATACTCATACTAGAGACTCCAGATGTGGACATCGTCCCTGTCAGGTCAGTCAGACCTTCCGAGACGACAGAAGCAATCCATCATGTTACCTTTCGCCCTTGGTCTGTTTTTATTGCAGCTCTGCGCTGCGGTCTACAAGGGACCTTTGCTCCCTGAAATGTCCAACGGGACTTTTCATCACTTCTTCGTCCCGGACGGCGATTACGAGGAGACCGAAGACCCGGAGAAATGCCAGATGCTCTTTAAATGGTTCGACCGCAGACCGTGTCCGCTGGAGGAAGACCAGGAATCGATCATTCGCGACGATTTTATCATCATTAAACAGCAGATAGAAGACGCCGCGCGCGTTCTGGAGAGCCTCGGGAAGAGCGTTTCCTACGACCTGGACGGCGAGGACAGCTACGGGAAATACCTGAAGAGGGAGATTGTGCAAATCAACGAGGCTTTTACAAACGTGGAGAAATCTCTTCTGGAGCTGGAGACGAAATTCAAGCAAAGCCAGGATACCGGGCAAAGAGAGGAGAATGAGTTCACCAATAACTTCATCAACCCCATGCATAATGTGAGGGACACTCTACAGGAAACTCTGGACATCTCTTCCGGACTCAAGGATAAGCACGAGCTCATCTCTCTGATCATTCGGAGTCATGGATCCAGGTTAAGCCGGCTTAAAAATGACTACCTGAATGTTTAGACTCACAGACCTTCTGGACAGACTACAGTCCGAGTTGGATTGTTTCCCCCAAGTATGTTAACCGTCGGATCTCCAAAATTTCCCAAATTGTGAAACTCTTTGGTGTGTTTTTTTTTTTTTCTTCTTCTTCATGCTTAAAAATAAAGAGTTTCAATGGCATTTTGGATTTCATACAGTTGTTATATGTTCCTTTGGAGATTAAAAAAAAATAAAAGTTATTGAGGCTTCATTATGGAATCATCAGTGGTTTCTGGCTATAGGAATTTATATTTAAAAAGTGTAAAATATAAAGTCAATTCAGATGTACCAGCAAACATAAAGCTATAAAAACCTTTAAATGTAAACATTTTCTGAGTAAATCACAAAAAAAAACTTTTCCATTTTTTGGCATGCATGCAAACAAGATTTTTGTTAAGAATGTGTATGCCTTTTTTGATTAGCTGCATAAATAAATTGTTATAGCCACAAGTAAGAGAAATTTACATTTTATTCATGAGGTGTAACATCTAACAGTTTTATTCAAGTCAGAAATATTGTTTAACAAGATTTAGTTAACCTGACTATAAACTACTTTTAAAACTGTTTCACTTTTTAGCCACTCTCAGACTGAACTCCATACACAGATTTTGTTGATGTTCAAATCTATTTTTCCTGTAATCAGTCTTCAGTAGGCTGCTCTTTCTCAGCTGTCTGTAGACTGCTGACATTCATTTTGGATGATTGAGGTTTGAGGAAGTTGGAAGGGTGGTGGTTAAACAAGCTGGCTGAAATTTGGCATTTCCTGTGCCATTAGAACAGAACGTCTCTTTCTCTTTCTGCCATGTGGAAGAATAATCAAACTCTGCAGCAATATACAAAGAAACACAATCTAGCACTCCTACTGCCAACTCCACAAGAATGCTGGGATATTTGCTGGTGAACAGTTTTAAGGTTTAACTGTAGAGCATCACGACCACAATTACACTGAAGCATAAAACATATCCTAAACCACACATTCATAAGTTAAACATTGCACCAAGCACTGTGCTGTTGCTGCATGTTCATTTCTAACCAGAACAATGAAGTGCTTATAGATGTTTTCTACCCGCAGTCTCCCGGGCTGGGACTGTTTTCTTTTTCTTCCTCGCATTCAGAGTTTTATTCTTGCTGGAGGTTAAAGCTCAAGGAAAGAATGTCTTTACTAATGGTTTAGTGTTACCAGATCGGAGCCTGTTCAATAACATCTCATATGGATCCAGTTTCAGTGGTTTTGTTGCAAAAAGAGGAATAAACAACAAAAAGCAAAGGATTCTTGGTGGTTATTTTAAGGAAGATACTAAAAGAAGCTGTCTTTATCTGCCAACCAGAGCCGTATCGTTGAGGTTTGATTGATGTATTGGTTTTGTTCGATTCCCAGTGAACATCCTTAGTGTTTATTAAAGTAAAATGATTTCAGATGCTCATCTCAGCTTCCATGCGCCAACGGCTATAAATCACACGGGATGTGTGTGTTTGTGTGTGTCTGATATTCCCTACGTTAAGGGGACCACAAGGATAATACCAGGCAATTGTGAACTTATGGAACTTTTTTGGTCCCCATGAGGAAACAAGCTTTTAAATCGTACAGAATGAAGTTTTTTGAAAACCTAAAAATGCCTGTAGTTTTGTGTGTGTGTGTGTGTGTGTGTGTGTGTGTGTATGTGTGTGTTTGAAACTTGAAGAAGGAGATACCAATCTGTTAGCCTTTAAAATATTATTGTTCTAAGTTAATAATCATCATGTACTTCTGACCGTTTTATTTTATGATGAACATTGAATATTTATTGCATTTCTGCATTCAGTGTAATACAAAATATCACATTCAAAAGATATGGGCATCAATTTAGTAAAATACGTTTGTTCTTGATTCATTAGTTCAGTCCATCATTTCCCAAGGCAATGGTTTTGTTGGTCTTTTCTTGTTTTCATTTATGTGAATCATCTTTTATTTTAAAATGTTACTTTTTCTTTTAAATGGAAAATTCCTTTCTTTTTCTCTTGTCTTTGTTCATAGATTCTACCCCGTAACTGCATTCTGTCAGTGTGCTTTCACTGTCATTTGATGACTTAGTCCTACTTTGTATATATTCCATAAAGCAGACGTGCTAATCCCTGTCATTTACAAATAGGATGACCCTTCTCCTGTGTGAATATTTTTTGCCCATTTTTAGGAATACTGCCTATTTGAAAGTACTGCTTATAGTGATTTTTGTTTTTTATTTAGTATTCGGATGCTAAGTTTGTCTCCAGAGTGCTGTACTAAATCACTCCCTATTCTCTGGCCTTCTAGGTCCACCATCCGGCAAATTTAGCTCCATCCATAATAAAGCTCCCCTGGAAATCTAACTGAAGTATTCAAGATTACTTGGCAGAAACTGCAGACAGATGTGTTTGATTAGTGTTAGAGTTAACAGTAACACTTCAGAATAAGGAACACTTATTCACTATTAACTATGACTTTTCCCTCAATAAATTCCTAATTTGCTGCTTATTAATAGTTAGTTGTTAAATTTAGGGATTTGAGTAGGATTAGGGATGTAGAATAAGGTCATGTAGAATAAGGCATTAATATGTGCTTAATTACTACTAATAAATGGCTAATATTCTAGTAATATTCATGCTAATAAGCAACTAGTTAAGAGACCTTAATGAGTTAACCTCTACAGGACAGCGAACCTCAAGTGGCCCACTCCTGGTCTAACAAATGCCAGTGTTAGGCTGATGATACACAGGGCAACTTTGGTTAATGTTGCCGTCAGTGGGCAACCAGGTGAGACACAGGCCCCACAAGCGATCTAAAGCATCCAGATAGAAATTTGTAAGCCATTCCCAGTGGGAAAGTGCCTAAGCAACACTGCTCAAAAAAAGTTGACCCGTGTATCATCAGCCTTAGGGTTAGGACAGGCACAGCCGTGAGATATTTGGCATGCTAAATATGTGGACCTGTCAGCGGCTCATAGTCCTGGGGCATGTTCAAGCTCAGCACAACGTTTTGCAACGGTTTCCAGGTTGAACGACATGTTTCCTGGAAACGGTGTGCAACAGGGTTTGAGATATGTTTTCTCTTGTTTGGTGGGTGTGTCAAAAATCTCAGCCCAATCAGCAACAACATGTATATAAACCATGCGGCATTAAAGAGACAGCTCGCACAATGGGTCCAAGTGAAGTCGTTTACAGATGTGTCCACTGCAGCTGGGTATACACAACAATTGAAGATATCGTCGAGCGTATTTTGCAGTATTAAACACGTATTTATACCGATTTCATCAGGCTCCGAAAATTCTTCAAAAAGATCACAAAGAATGGCCTTCTCAGCTGCCGTAGTTGCAACTCTTGCGTCATCAGAACAGGATGTTCAACGCACCACCGTTTCCGTTTAATAAACGTTTTGCACCATTTTGTCAGGGCTGAACGCAGCCCTGCAGTGTGAAATGTGTTGTGACTGGAAATGACATCGCCAACCATCTACAGCCAATGAGAGAGCACGACACAGGGCAAGGGAAAGTTCAGTGGGAGGAGTCATATCTGCAACAGAACATCAGCAAGCAACCAATCTCTCCTTCATACACTTCTTTATTTATTTTCATTTTTTCACGGCGCATGAGTGAACAGACAATTTGGATTGCAAGCTTTTTTGTGGGCCACCGATTCTGACAGGAATAAATCCATTCTCACGTCTCTTATTTCCCTTATATATTCTTGCTCATGTTTGGTTGTAAAACATAGTTTGTAGACCAGACAAAGTTGTGGGTGTTTCTTCCAACTGAAAAGTGCAATCCGTCGTCAGTGTTGGGGAGGAACTAGTTACATGTAATGGAATTACAAACTGTAATATAACTGTAATCTGTTACAGTTACTTAGAAAAAAAAAAGTGTAAGTAAATTACAGTTACTTTATAGTCTTAACAATTACAAAGGGGGTAACATCTGAATATAACACAAACACAAACAAATTTAATTGATGTCTTTCCCAAATTGCAGTTTAGGACACAGAATAGGACACATGCTTATTCGATAATTGTTTTACTTCCTATTTAGGTTAATGTGTCTGCTTTATTATTATTATTTATTATTTTAAGATAACAGTTTTGTTTTCCAAGCCATTGTTAGATGCCAGTGTTTCCTGTCATAGCTATGCAAAGATTTGATTTCAAAAACAGTATTATAGCTATTAAATTATATCTTGTTATGTTTTTAAATCTGTATTTAACCTCAGAAATATCAAAGAAAAAAGAGGTGCTAAAGTCTGATTCTGTGGTGGCTGTGCTTTAAAATGAAATTAGTATAATCTTAATTGAAGTGATTGTGAAAGTCTGACAGTAATCAGTGTTGAGTTCTGTAAGGTTAACCCGGCCTGCTTTACATGTTTCCAAATGATTAATAGATAAAAACATTGATTAGGAATTTAGAATTTCTAATTCTACTTTCTAGTAATTCAGCGCAGGTGTTTCTAGTTCAGCTCGTTATTTTTGTATAAATACTCTCATAAACTATTTCCCTCGTCTGCTGTCGAACACTGAATGCTTCCTATAACAAGTTTATTAAGTTGATGAAAGGTTTTGTCAAGGTTTGTTCATGTCAGGTTTTCAGTAAAGCAATGGTTTGGGTTCTTATTAGTGTAGTTTGTTTATATTTGTTACATTCTCACTCGGTACAATTTATCACGCGTCTGGAGCTCTAGCTACACCCTTTTGATTTAAATGATCTCACTCATTTTGTGCATGTAATAATTAATATTGTGTGTATAGATTTGGCTATGCTTGTGAGGGCTAAATGTGCTCAAAATGAT
>JAFVLL020030925.1:0-10296 GCA_021397915.2 Tor tambroides
TCACCTATTATGAGTTCTGCAGTGACTTCTGGGTTAAAATCTATCCATCTACCTGTTGTCACGAACTCAGCCCATATTCCCCATGCAAAACACCTTTATGTCAGACACAAAATTTCCTTGTGAGAGACAGCATGTTCGCAATTTAATATCCACAATGCACTCTTGATTTAGAGCATGCAAAAATAAGACTTCTTATTGCACATAATGCAATTTCAATCTGAGCAGAAAAACATCAGCAAACCTTCTACATGTGCATGCATCCTCTATTTGTGCAGGCACAAATATATTCTTTATATTCATGCATCATTTAATAAATATAGGACAAACTGTGCAACATAAAATGAACATATGGTGTGTTCAAGTCCTCCGGGGAAGCTCATACTTAAAATTCAGAAAGTCATAATTACAACATCAGGTTTGATTGGAGCAAGATGGCAATGTGCATTTTCTGAATGAATAAAAAGTGTGCATTGGGTGTGTTCCTGCTTTATGCTTTTATACAATTTATGAAGGTGCTGTAAATTGAATCATTGTATATTTTACTATAATTCTACAACACTACGGTATTCTGTATTGAGGAAAAAATTATAATTTCATTAATTTTAACAAATTTACTACTAATACAGTTGCTGCATCTATTGGGTCCAACTTGTTTTCTCACCTTCAACTCAGAAACTCATAATTATGACTTTGTGGTGACGTTCATGTGTGCACCAAGTGTTTCAAACTACTCCAGTCTCTCCCTCAGACGTCTATTCATAGTTAAACAGCAAGTGCTGCTGCTCAGAAATCCTTTGGTTAAACAAGCAACTTCAGCAACATGACCGACTTCAGTCTTACAGCATCACTAACCATGAGTCACACCATGCTTCATAATCAGGTGTCAAGATTTTACATGGCACAGTCATACACACTGGTTTAAAGCTCATATCTGCATGTTCACAAAGTTAATAACATTGATTGGACAAGTACATCTCCTTACCTGTTTTAATAACTGCCTGTTCATCAGTGGAAATGTAAATCCACTCTGGCAGTCTTAAGTCTTCTGAAACATACCAGTACTGCAGAAACAAAGATAAAAATGGAAAAGAAAACAAATGAGAGTTTGGTATCACTGATGGACGTTTTAATTAACTAATGCTCTCAGAAACTAAACAGCTTTTAAAAATTTCTGAGACAATGTAACGCTTATGAACATAAATAATTCAAGCAGTTATGCACTTTATGACACTACTGTTTAAAGGTTTGGGGTCAATACGATCAAAAAAGTCTTAAAATATTACCCAACATTTAATCAATCAATCAATCAATCAAATGAAATGGATACTTGAAAGAAATTTGTGTTTGAAATCAAAATGTCAAATTTCAAATCAAATCAAAAACCTACATTTAAAAAAAATCGACAGCTTGGGGAAAGATTTTTTAACGTTTCTGAAAGAAGTCTCTTCTGCTCACCAAGGCTGGATTTATTTGATCAAAAATACGGTAAAAATAATATTGTGAAACATTATTACAATTTAAAATAACTGTTTTCTATGTGAATATCTGTTAAACTGTAATTTATTTCTGTGATCTGCAGCTGTATTTTCAGCATCATCACTCCAGTCTTCAGTGTCACATGATCTTCAGAAATCATTCTAATATGCTGATTTGCTGCTCAAGAAACATTTCTGATTATTATGAAAACAGCTGTGCCACTTCATGGTTAACATTTTTGATATTTGGCATCCCTGGAGCAGGATTTTAACCCATGTTTAAATGCCATGCAATCACTCTTTATGTTAACTCAACCTAGAGTTAAACAAGGCCTTAGCCCACAGTTAAAAAGACATATGCAGAGTTCAGTTCAGAGTCAAAACTCTTTAATGTAGAATATAAACCAGTGGATGAGAGGGTGATTTCCACAACTGGAAACCATGAAAGCTGTTCATGTGTAATTGAGGGGATCTTTGGGTGGCACCCCTCTTTTGAGGATGTCATGACGGAGTTTCTCACGGGTTTCTTGCCCTACCCTCCAGTTATCGGTCTCTAGCGGGACTGGCTGTGTGCTTTTCTCTTTGGAACAGTCTAATGATGGAGACATCAGGGAATCGGTGATGGTTTTGTTCTGTTTGAGGGAAGCTGGGCGTGGGGACGGCTGAAGCTGGCATGGAGCAGAGCATGGCACCGTATGGAGGGTGTGTGAGTGTGAGAAAGACTGTTTCCACGTATCTCTGTCTGCTCCGCAATCGGAGCGCGAGCAGCTGCTGCCGCTGGGATCTGTGCGCTGGATTAGCACTGGCAGCTCCTGACTCTAACCCACACAGATGACCTCTGACCCTACAGCAAACGCTCAGATCATCTTCAGAGGGGTCAGAACAACAATGCTTGATCTGGATATGTCAGCAAGGATGTTTCTTTGCTCAAGTCTGGAGCGTTAAGTCTGCACATGAAGAGCTGTCGGCCCACAGAGACAGTCTGATATTTTCACACCACAATAATGTGCTCAGAGCTCACTTTTTCTCCTGCAGGTGGCCACACTGATCTTTAAGAATGTCAGATATGGCAATACCGCATATGTTCATACCCAAAAGCCCTGAAAAGAATATTCTGTCACTTGAAAAGTATGCTTGTGCTATCGTTCTTTAAAATAAATGCTACTTGCTTTGATATTTTAAATATTGCGGTGGTCAGAAAGATTATTTATTTATTTAAATTTTAATACTTTTATTTACAAGGATAAAATAAATTTATAAATAAGTTTGGGGTCAATAAGATACTTTTATTTTATTTATTTATTTATTGAAAATTACTACTTTTATTCATTAAGGATGCATTAAATTGATCAAAAGTGACAGTAAACACTTATAATGTTACAAAGGATTTCAATTTCAAATTAATGCTGTTTTTGTTTGTTTTTTTACTTTCTATTGGTAAAAATAAAATTAATTTAAAAAATGTATCACGGTTTTCACAAAAAATATTAAGCCGCACAACTGTTTTCAATGTTTATATTAACAATAAATGTTTACAATGAATCCTGTGACACTAAACAAGGTTCAGTTCAGTTTTGCTATCACATGAATAAATTACATTTTAAAATATATTAAAATAGAAACCAGTTTGAAAAACATGCAACATTCGAAAATATTTCTAAAAAAATATATTGCTCAAGCAGGAGATTTCCTGTTTTTATTTATAAATAAATAGAGAAGTTGGCATCAGTTGCCTGAAATAATATCTTAAAATATGAAATATTACATCTTATGGAATACTTTCACCATCATGTACTTTATACTGCATTCATTGTCCCCCCCCTCCCCCTCCACCTCCCCCTCCCCCGAGAAATAAATCGGCGTGAGCTCCTGATTGGCCAACTCTATTTTTAAGGACAGTGTCTCAGAGCTGCATCTCAAATGAGAAATTCATCGTTCCCAAACTGTCAGTGAGCGCCACACTGGGTGGGATTGTTACTGACTGTTGTTTCCGATGTGAAAGGTCTCATTTTTCCCCCTGTTCTTGCACTGCTGAGTCTGCAGGGGCCTTTTGTTTGGAGCTCCAGTGAGCTTTAATGCCACTGAGTAATTCTCTGCCATCCCAGATAATGGGGTTTTAGTTGCCGCAGCCTTTTCCACAGTGTGTCAGTGGCATGGGACTGCCCACACAAGAATGCTTTTCACTTAGACAGGCTGCAACAGGCCACAGGACACTACAAGATGCTGAATAAACATGCAAAATATTGTAGTAAGCACTGCACGCAAACCAATACACATTCAAAAAAAATTTCACAGAAAGCACAAAATCTGTGCTTCGTTCATTCACAGTCCATTCGGAAACGTACACTTTAACACTTCACAATGAATCATAATGAGATCAACACTCATCCGACAAAAGCTTCTGAGTGGAATTTAGCAAGTAATGTCCTCATTAGTATTCTCAAGCAGCGTCCGAGTGCTCACTTTTCTGCATCGGGCTTGTGTAGGTTTTGTGCAGAACAACCCAGCAGAAAACAAGCTGAATGACTGCTCTGACCAATGGGAGATGAGGACAGTATGATGTAATTGCATAAAACATTTGGAGAGTTAACAATGACTTGCAAAGATGATTTAATATATTTTGAATTAAAAAAATGTATCTGTTAATTTTATGGTGAATCTTATGATTTTATTTGGTCAATTTCATATACACAAAAGCAAAAGGCACACTTCTAAACCATGTTTTAAGGTCTTTATGGTTGATTTTTTTTTTCTTTGTTTATTGCTTAAATGTATTGATGATATATATATATATATATATATATATATTGCTAAAGAGTTTAAGTTATTTGAAAAGTAGAACTTTTTTAAACCCCTTGTTTACAATTCTATTTGAAAAAGAGTTGAAGTTAACTTATAAGAAAAACTTATTATATTTTTTATGTTGTATGTTCAGCTTTCGATTAAAGGGGTTAATGACATGGATTTTTTGATTATTTTAATATGTTCTTTGTTTATTTATAATGTTAATAGAGTTTTTTACACAAAAAAACTAATAAATATGTGGAAAAATGATTATTTTCAACCCTCACTCTGACCCTCTGTCTAAAATGACCTGTTTTAAGGGGCGGGTCCTTTAAGGCTTGTCAGTAATTGGCCACTGTTATGATTGGATAACATCATTGCATAGGAAATGGTATCAATGCCCCCTCACTATTGCATGTGAGTTTTTTGACAACATGACAAAAAATGGTCATTTCCAGACAAAGTATTATGAAATCATTTACTTACTGTTTGTGATGCAGCTGCAGTCAGATCTAGTACCGTTTCATTTTTCAACAAATGTTTCTTTGTGAACTCTCCATGACACTGTGCCTCGTTTACAAAACAACATGCTCCGATCAATCCTCTGACACGATCCGGGGTGCCATTGAAAATAAACTATCCATCAAAACGAGTCGTTTTTGGAGCTTGATTAAATAAATGCTTTGTTTATAATGAGGAGGACATCTTAAGCTATGAAACTTGCAGGATGTTTTAATGGTACAAAGACCTCTTATATGCCAAAAGATCAAGCCAAATTTGATTTCTCATGTCATGACCCCTTTAAAAAAAAAAGAAAACACACAACAGAGCCTATCATTTTATTTTATCGTAAATCCTCCTCTTCTCCTCAGCAAAGGAATTGCTTGAGGAGGAAGATGATCCTGAAGATAAGAGAGCATCTAAGGGTGCTGACGGTGCAATATGTAGCACTCCACTGAAAATACTTCAGTTTCTTGAAAATAATTCATGATGTGAGAACTGACCTGGAACTGACCTCTCTTTGGTCACACTGGGAAAAGGTCATGTTTGTTTAGCTTGCCACCTTCTGGCGTGTGAGACCGGCCGTGATTGCACAATAGCAGGACAGCAGAGAGGAGAACCAGCCTGGAAACAAAAGCCCATCAACATCAACAGCTCATTCTGTTCAGTTATCATCACCTCGGGGTGGACTGAGCCAATCTGATGCACAGTTTCTTGGAATTACTTTCCTAGTTCATCAATAAGCAGTGTGATTAATGAATAACAATAAATGTCTTGTGAATGTTACAAAAGACCTTAGTCAGAGTAGCACCATATTTGTACAGGAATGGAAATGAGGCTGTGAGAGACTGAAGTACAGAGCGTTCAATGGATGTTTAGAAACAACATATCAATTGTTCAGCTTTATACAGTGAATGCCATTGTTTAGACTGTAACTCTCTCACACAGCCTCATTCAATATAGCGTCTAACCTGGTCTATTTGTTACCATGTTTGAACAGTCAGAAAAACAGACGTACAGTGATGAGATGATATTAAGAGTACTGATCAACAAACCAACAGGCCACCATTTGATATGCTTAAACACCTATTCAGAAGAAAGCTCAGGCTCTAATGGCCTAGCCCTAGACAGTTGAACAGTCTAACATTATTATTTTTTATTATGAGTCGTCAACTAGCCAGCCATAGTCAATAAGGAAGATTTCTGGATGCAGACATTAATGACGAGGAATTAATTAAATAACATGGAATAAAGTGTGTGGCGAAAACATGAAGACCCTACCATAAATGGGGAAAACAAAACATTTTAAATAAGAACTCTATAAAATGTTATCATTTAAAACAGCACAATGTAGCAGGGAATAGAAACTGATTTGCGCTACATTAACTTTGTTTACAGTACAGTTATAATATAGACAGCGACACACAAATGTGGACTAGTCCAAGAAACGACAGTAAACTTCATTATTAACTTACTTTTACTCACGTCAGCACTCATTCCCGGTTCTTGTTGTCTCATTTTGAGTGAGTAATGGTCAATTCAGGTAGTTGCTAACTGGAAAGTAGCTGTCCAATTCGCTAATGATACACTCGCGATTTCTGAACCGATTCAGGGGAAAGAATCAGCTCAAAAAAGTGATTCGTTCAAATCGCGTTTCGGAGCTGTTTGATTTCTTCAGTTCTAAAAGATACATTATAGCCTGTCAAAGAGATATTATAGCCTACATAAGATATGAAGTTTCCATATATTAGACAACTTTCATAAAATATAGATTTTTTTAAAAAAAATTACTTAATACAGACTGTTAGGACAAAATTAATAAATCAAAATAATCATAAATAAACTGTTCAAACACAATAAGCACAAGACAAGCAAACTTGTAATTCATTCTGACAAATTCGTCAGTTTTACTGAATTGCAGATGTATTTATATTTCGAAACTTTTTTTTTTTTTTTTTTTTTTTTGTTATATAAATGCCACTGTTCATAGAACTTTAAATTCTCAGATATTTACAGCTGCACTGAAGATGAAGGGTTAAATTATGGAAAAGGATACCATGTTTCTAAGATGTTAAAGGTGCTTTAACACTTACATCATGCGTAGCACCTGAACACAGGTGAAAAGCCTGTTCTGATGGGACTGTTTGAGACAAACATTCAACAGAAAAGTGTCCAGCATGAAATGTGCAGCACCTGTTGAACATGCTGAAGAGAAAGAAAGAGTTGGAAAGTGGATGAAAATAAAAAGAGGAAAGAGAGCTACAGGGGAGAGCAGGATCTTTATTTTTTTCTTATTTTTTGTATCATGGTTTCCATAAAAATGCTAAGGAACACAACTGTTTTCAACATTGATAATAATCAGAAATGTGTCTTGAGCAGCAAATCAGCATATTGTGATTTCTGAAGATCGTGTGACACTGAAGACTGGAGTAATGATGCTGAAAATTCAGCTTTCATCACAGCAATTAATTTCATTTTACAGTATATTCACATAGAAAACAGCTATTTTGCATTGTACTAATATTTCACAATGTTACTGTGTTTAATACATTTTGATCAAATAAACTCAGCCGAGTCTGAGCAACTGCTTGTAAAAATATAAATCTTACCCAAAGTACAGGAACATAAATTTGTCTTTATTGTGTTTGCATATTTACAGCTTCGACCCAAACTTAGTGGTTGATTGACATCAGTAACATCAAACTGGCATCATTATATTTAATCTAAGATCTATATACATTAGATTTGAGAGAGAATAACCACTTAGATTTTGCTCTAATCAACATAAAAAGTGTTTTTATGTCTTCAGATTTAAACCACTGGAGTTGTATGGATTGCTTTTATACCTTTGTACTTTTTGGAGCTAGAATCTTTTGCATCCCATTGACTGTCACTGTATGGACAAAAGCAGCTGAAATATTCTTCAAAAATCTTTTAATATTCTACTATAATCCTCAAAACAAATTTGTTTTGTACATTTCCATGGCTATTGTTACTGAAACAGCCTTTAAGTTTGGGAATATGTAGTGGACCGAATAGAATTATGCTAGTGCTGGTCACTCTAAGTGAAATGGACATTAAATTATACCAATGCTACATTTATGGAGCGTTACAATAATCCCTGCTCTCCTACAATATGTGCGTGAGAGAGTAAAATGCAGATATCATGGAGAGCATAAGATCACTCCTGCATGAGGGCAGAAACGAGAGATTGGACCCCAAACAGGGATCCAGCGGCCTCCACCTGTTGAGCATCTATAATCTCACACCCAAAGACTTACAAGCACCTCAAATGCACAGTGCTGCCGCTGCACCTCGTAACAGGAGACTGGATGGATGAGTTATGGGTAAAGGCTCACCAACTATCTCTATCTCTCCTTCAAGCTTCACATTCACCCTTCACAGAAGAACTCGTGTCCATGTCTGGCAGGTCAGGCTGAATGTTCAATTACATGCTGCATGTCACTGCCTCTATATCAGCAGCAGGGTTACACGTCCATCCTGAACTCTCACTTACATCTTACTGTGGGAATATAAAGAAAGTAGGTCAAGAATCTATTCACTGCCACGCTGATCCCTCTGGCCAAATAAATCTAAAAATCATAAGTATGAAAAGCAGAGACCAGGGATAACTGAATAATTGTGACAACACATTTTAAATTCTTGCATGGTTTGAATTCATTTATCACAATTTATGTGAGACAAAACAATTGTTTGATATTTGAGATCATATTTTACATCTCTGCTGTTTCCTCTGCTGATAAGACGAGCAGAGATGGTCACCAGCAGCTTATGGTGTGTTGGTGACCCCAGCAGGCCTTATACTAACTGTACCACAGAGACCTTGAGAAACCAGTTTCAACAGAAATATCATGCAGGTCAACATGATTACTTCATTATATATTAGCTCAGTAGTTCATTATAGTCGACATGAAATGAAAACTCACCCTGAATTTCACCCATATGTCTTCTAAGCACATGCTATTGATCAGCGCATATGTTTATTTTTTAATAATTATTATTATTACTTTTTTTAATCTCTTAGAGTCAGTTTTAACAATAACTTGCACCCGTGCAAACTCTCTTTTAGCACTAAAAACTACTGTCAGGATTGATTAAAGACATGCAGTGAAAAATAAGGGATGAAAAGGTGTGGACAGTTATTTTTGAGGTTGACCTTATTGCATATTGAGTTGTAGGAGTTTCCTTTTCAGATACAACGTTTATGGGAGAAGAGCATTAAAATGAATCATGCAGCATTATTTACTAAGCTTTAATGCCCAAAAAAGCATATCTTAACCCATTCTACACTCAATAGTTGCTAATTTATGCTGTAGATCACCCACATAAAGTTCTACTTCTACTGGGGCTTTTATGGGATTCAGTCTCTCACTAATGTGCCCTTTTTTTTGTAAATGCGGCCCTTAATGTTTATAAAAAATGTCATAACCTTTCAGTAAAAATGACAGAATTCTATGGTGATGTATGCAGGACTTTTAAACTCTGCCCCTGCAAGCTCACGTTTATCTGTAGCCATTGTTTGAGAGCCAAATCTCAACATCCAATCAACAACTCTTAGAACCCCACACAACATTTTTTCTTTTTTAATTATCTGTCAAACTAGGATGTATGTCACAATTGGTTTCATCACTTCAGACTTACTCTATGATATAGAGGCGTTGCAACACTACCCTAATAATAGTATATAGAGTTTATATATATTATTAAATATACTACTATTAGGGTAGTGTTGCAATGCCTGTTAAAATAATCACATCAAAGGAAATTTTACAAAATTGATTTTACATACATAAAGCACATTAAATGCAAGTAAAATGTCTACTTTTAAGGTTTCAAATAAGTTTTGAGAGAATAAAATGTAAATGTAAAATGCGGGTGAAATAACGTTCCATTGTCATTCAGTGTAACTCTTATATTTATGTAAAAATTAAAACAACATACTTATTCTGACCTGTACGTACTAAAATATATAAAAGAATAAGTGAGCATACTAAATTTTATTGCATTTTAGATGAGTAAAAAAATCTTGCTGACAAATGGCCAAAATGGGAGAGTGGCAAAGGTTAAAAAAAATGTAAAATTACAAGTAAATAGTATTTGGGGTAAAACTAATTAGTCTTGTAATATGCCATAAACTGTTTCTTGCTGTAAACATGCCTGACAAGACAGTTACACTGAATACCTGAATGGCATTTTAGTGGCTGTTTTCTGTAAATCATGGTAAAAATGTATGATATTTATTTTTTTGTGTGCAGAAAAAAACTATTTAATTAATCAGGACACTTTCTAATGTATTGAAAAACAACAACAACAACAATTCAAATCTGTATTATGACCCATGACCATGACCCATGTCTTTGATATATACACTATTTTTATTTATTTTTATTTTTTTTATTAATGCCACCACCTTTGGTCTTCCCAAGGCCAAACTCATTATTTCCACAATGCTGTCAAATATGGACATGTTTTGCCACTGCATCTCGTCTCGGTGGTTTCTGAAGGTGATCTCGGT
>JAFVLL020030926.1:0-33988 GCA_021397915.2 Tor tambroides
ATCCCCTCTGTAAAACCACCATCCCCCCTTACCATCCCCTTTGGATTATCAATTTTGTGTATTACGTAAAACTTATTATGCACATGAAATGTTAAAATTCTCTACTTGTGATCATTTACGAACTAAATAACGGCGATTGGCCAATCAGAACTTGACTAATCAGTGCTTGTAACAAGCTGAGCAGAAGCGGAAGCAATTTCATCATTTTTCGCGCAAAATGGTTCAAGCGCAACTTTTGAAGTTCTTAAAAAGAAGACAACAGAAGCTATGATTTTTCCTTGATTAGAATTTAAAGACACTCTCCTGACATAATGTATGTGTGACTGTGAGGGACTGAGAGACAATAGGAGAGCTGGCATTATCCAACTTTGAGGGAAAAAACACGTCTTAAGTGTCCAAAAGCATTCACTGCACGATGAAGCCCATTCGAATACAGTTAGAATGCCCTTATAATTCCAGTAATGAAATAAAAAAAAATACCCATGTATGAGTTTTTTACGTTTTTACATTCCTTGCACAAGCAAGGTACTTTTCTGTATATCAGCACATGTGCGGGAGGCCGCGAGCACGTGTGCTATTACTTTTATACAACAGTGCATAGCAACACAGTGTTTCATTCTGTGAATTAATCAGTTTTTGAATGAATCGAGTGAGCCAGTGATTCCACGGTCCACTCAGATGGTCTCACTTGTTTCGTTTCTATTGAATCAGCCATTTTGAACGAATCATTTGATATGAATGATTTAGTAAGTCATTTATTAAAACAGGGACTTGCTGCCACCTACTGGCGGGTTTATTGTCATATTTATTTATCCATGACAGACCTAAACCAGCCAAGGTGCCAGCACAAAAACACATTCAGCAAAATATTGTTTAATTATCAATATTGACCAAAATTCCTCTATTTCAGCCCCCAAAAAGAAAAAAAAATTATAAATAATAGTTAATTTAATAAGACTAATTTTTCATTAAATAGAAACCTTTTTAAAAACGAGACCAATTTTGTAATCATTGTGTAAAATTAGCCACAGGACCCCAAACTCCTATTACACACAAGACCCCCCCCCCCTGAATTTGATTAGGGTTGGAGCTAAACTCTGCAGGACATTGGCTCTCTAGGACCAAACTTACCTTCCCCTGGATTAAGCGTTCCTGTTCATTTTTTGTAATAATTCTGAAGTTTAAAATGGATTATGTGTAACCAAATACTTTCTCTGTGTTTGTGGTCGTTTAGTGAAGTGTGAGTTTTTTTTCCAGGGTTGGAGCTAAATTCTGCAGGACATTAAGCCAGGGTTAGGCAAGTTCGGTCCTAGAGACTAGGACTGAACTTGGAGGAGTATGTGGAGGAATGTGGAGTAAAAACATTAATTAACTGAGTAAAATTATATCTTTTTTAAATAAAAAAATGTAAAAAAAAATTACATTTTGTTGCCTGGGGTGTGTCCACCCCAAACGAACAGCGCATAAGGGTTAATCTGAGGTAATGTCAACTAATTTACTGTAATAGTGACTCTAACGTTTAATATTTAAACAATAAAACCCAAAAACTCCTCCTGCTTACATACTTGAGTTTGTTCAGTGAGCAGTTTTGATCCTCCAATTTTTCAGAAAGCAGCTTGACTCCTGAATCTCCTGGATGATTGTAGCTCAGATCCAGCTCTCTCAGGTGTGAGGGGTTTGAACTCAGAGCTGAAGACACATAATGACAGCCTTTCTCTGTCACCATACAGCCAGACAACCTACAAAAACATACAACGACAGTCCATATGACATTAGTTTGTTTGTTGTTCCTTTTTATATTGAAGTGATTGTTCAATAAAAACAATTAATCACAAAAAAGATCATTTTGTGCTCATTTAGCATTATCAAGAAAAAACAAATATTTCCCCAAATCATTGGACATTATATATCTTGCATTTAAATGCAAAAGTAAAGCATTAGATCTCTCATACAAACAATAGTGGCACAATACTGCTACTGAAATCTTTTGTTAACAAAGTAGTGAAAGAAAGACTATAAAGATATGATTTAAAAACAAAACTTCCAATGTTCTAAGCTAATATGCTGCTACCCCACCCACACAAGAGATTTGTGCCGAAATGACACAAATTTACAGAAATTTACTTTTTCTAGTTTCAGAGATTTTTCATTAATGATTAATTTATATTTTTGTTAGTTTACTGAACAGTTATGCTTAGAGATGAATGAAACATTCAGCACAAATCTACTTTACAGACAATGTAGGCATGCTGAGTATTTGCAAAAAAAGAAACAGAACTGAGATACTGATGTTCTTTGTCCAATAGTTTTTAATCCAGGTGCAGGCTGCTGTCAGGGGCGCTGCTTCCAGATTTCAGAAGAGATCAAATGTGCTAAAACATTAGCCACTTTTAAATCCAGACTCAAAACTCATCTGTTTAGCTGTGCATTTGTTGAATGAGCGCTGTGCTACGTCCGAACTGATTGCACTGTAATGTATAATCATTTTCTATTTCTAACTGTTTTAAATTCATTTTAAATCAATTTTTATATATTTTTATTGTTGTGATGATTATTATTATTATTTTAATTCCTTATTTTTATTATGATTTTTTTTTATGTCTATTTGACTTCATTTTATGTAAAGCACTTTGAATAACCACTGTGTATGAAATGTGCTATATAAATAAACTTGCCTTGCCTTGCCTTGCCTTGCTGTTATGGGGGTGCAGAGTATGCCAGGTCGCTAGGAACCCAAATCACCACTTTAGAATTATTTTTAATTTTTAATTTATTTATTTATTTATTTTTAATCTTGTATACATGAAAACATTTTAACTATTAATAGCGTATTTGTCATAATCTCTAGCTGGAGTGCCTGTGAGCTTCGCTAGAGGGCACTCCATTCCAGACTCTTGCCACTTTATCCTGGACTCCATTTCCCATAATCCTTTGCCCAGACTCATCAGCACTCACCAATTGCAGTCAACTTTCTCTCATCACCTCATCAGTCACACACTATAAGAATGGCACACACACACATTCCTGTTAGCCCCGTCAGATTGGTCGTGGCGGCGGTGTTGCAGCAAAATATAGTGATATTCTCAATGTTACTCAGAAAAGAGGATACAGGTTTAACTCATTTCCATATACTTCTACTTAATGTTACACTGTCAGATATGCAAAAGAAATCTCTCCTATCTATTGCTCTGGCTACTATGTATTGACCGCCAGGGCCACATGCAGATTTCCTAAAAGAATTTGCAGATTTTCTTTCACACCTGTTGGTTAATGTTGATAAAGCGCTAATCGTCGGAGACTTTAACATTACCGTTGATAATACAAATGATGCGTTAGGACTTGTGTTTACAGACTTATTAAACTCTTTTGGAGTCGAGAAAAACATCACCAGGCCCGCTCATCGTTTTAAACATACACTAGATTTAATTATATTGCATGGAATTGATCTTACTGATATAGGTATTGTACCTCAAAGAGATCATGTTACTGACCACTACCTTGTATCGTGCATGCTGTGTATTACTGATATTGACTATATGGCTCCACGTTATCGTCCGGGTAGAACTATTTTTCCAACCACCAAAGATAGATTCACGAATAACCTGCCTGATTTATCTCAACTGCTCTGTGTACCCATAATTACACATGAACTAGACACAATGACTATCAACATGGGCACTATCTTCTCAAATACATTAGAAGCTGTTGCCCCCATCAAATTAAAAAAGTTAGAGAAAAACGTACCGCACCATGGTACAACAGTAATACCCATTCCCTCAAGAAAGAAACTCATAATCTTGAGTGTAAATGGAGAAAAACTAACTTGGAATTTTTTAGAATTGCGTGGAAAAACAGTATGTCCAACTATAGACAGGCTTTAAAAGCTGGCAGGGCCAAGCATATCCGCAAACTATTAGAAAATAACCAAAACAATAAAAGGTTTTTATTTAGCACAGTGGCTAGATTAACAAATAATCAGATGTCACCCGAACTAAATATTCCCTCACAGTTTAATAGTATATGAATTTCTTTACTGATAAAATAGATAGCATCAGAAATACAATAACAAATATAGGATCTACATCGTCTTGTAATAGTTTCATTCGTCACACCCAAAGAAAAACTGCAGTGCTGTACAACTATAGGACAAGAAGAGCTAAATAAACTTATCACTGCATCTAAGCCAACATGTTTATTAGATCCTGTACCCATTAAATTGCTGAAAGAGTTGTTAACTGTAGCAGAAGAACCACTTCTCAATATTATTAACTTGTCATGATCTCTAAGTCACATCCCAAAACCATTCAAACTGGTGGTTATTAAGCCTCTTAAGAAACCACAACTAGATCCTAGTGAACTAGCAAATTACAGACCCATTTCAAACCTTCTGTTTATTTCTAAATTTTTAGAAAAAGTTGTGTCTGCTCAATTGTGCTTCTTCCTGCAAAACAATATCAATGAAGAATTTCAGTCAGGTTTCAGGCCTCATCATAACACAGAAACCTCACTCAGACCAAGACTGCATCTCATTGCTAGTTTTACTTGATCTTAGTGCTGCGTTCGACACTATAGATCATGACATACTCATAGATTGATTACAAAACTATACGGGTATTCAAGGGCAGGCTTTAATATGGTTTAGATCATATCTGTCTGATCGTTATCACCTTGTCTATTTAAATGGGGAATCATCTCAATTATCGGCAGTAAAGTATGGAATGCCACAAGGATCTGTCCTAGGCCCTCTGCTATTTTTTAATTTACATGTTGCCTCTTGGTAATATTATCAATAAATACAAGATTAGTTTCCATTGTTATGCTGATGATACTCAACTATATATTTCTATAAGACCAGATGAAACTTCTAAATTATCTAAGCTAATAGATTGTGTTAAAAATGGATGACCAATAATTTTCTCCTATTAAATTCAGATAAGACAGAGATATTACTTATTGGACCAAAAACAGTACACAGAATCTCTTGGATAACAATTTGCATCTAGACGGATGTACTGTTACTTCCTCTACAGTCAAAAATTGAATTTGTATTAGACAGCAACGTGTCTTTTGAAAATCATATTTCTCACATTACAAAAACAGAATTTTTTTCATCTTAGAGACATTGCCAAGCTACGGAACTATTATTATGCACTGCTAGGTGGTTGTCCTGCATCTTCAGTAAACAATCTAGAGGTAGTCCAAAATGCAGCTGCTAGAATTCTTACCAGGTCAAGAAAATATGATCATATTACCACAATTTTACAGTCTCTGCACTGGCTACCTATTAAGTTCCGCATCAGTTACAAAAATATTACTACTTACTTATAAGGCCCTTAAAGGTCTAGCTCTTGCGTACCTAACTAGTCTTCTGTCACGCTACAATCCATCACGCTCCAAAACTCTGGACTCTTGGTAGTTCCTAGGATAACAAAGTCCATTAAAGGAGGTAGAGCTTTTTTCGCATTTGGCTCCCACACTCTGGAATAACCTTCCTGAAAACGTTCGGGGATCAGACACACTCTCTCTGTTTAAATTTAGATTAAAATAGAGTGTGACTCATGTTTTGTAGCGTTGAGCAATTGAGCCAATCACAACACACATGTTTATTTATTAAACATATCTGATTGGCCATTGCCCTCAAGTTACAATCCACTCACCACTCAAAACTCTAGATTTGTTTTGAGTTCATTGATTATAATTGAAATCACGATGAACTGAAGTGCTATTTGTAGGCTATTTGCACAATCTATTCAGAATTTGTGTAAATGTTTTGCCAGCGCTCCCTTTGGCCGGTTTGTGACATCTGAGCAAAGTTCCTCCGATCGACCTGCGCTTTCTGTACAGCGCTCCGGGGTGTCCCCCTGACTCCCCTGTTTAATTTGGGCATGCCTGCACACTTCTAAAAATCCCACATGCAACTTATTTCAATAGGCTTACCATAGTAGTTTTGCGGACATGGCTCAGAAAGGTCTGATCGACCCAAATTCGCTGTTGTGACTCGTATGGACCCCATTGAATGCCATATGAAGTTTTGTGACCCTACGACCTTGTTTAGGGGTCAAAAGGTCAAAAAAGGGACCATGTGTCCACCAAACTGCTACACGATTAGTTGGAGAGTGGGACGTCTCCCGTTTGGAGATGACAGGTCGTAGGACCTCAAAACTTTGCAGCGTTTACCGCCAGAGGCCCCTGAATTGGTCCCCAAAGTTTGGGGCCCCTAGCTGCTTTCTAAACCTTTTAAGTATGGCTGAGTGTGGGGCTGAAATCATGCCTGTGTCTGAGTCTCTCCCATTGACTTGAATGGCAGGGAGAGAGATGGATCAAAAACAGTGAAAAATACTTTTTGGGGTGCTAGGCCTTAGCCCTCTTGGTACATCACTCAGGAGCCCTGTGTGCAATTTGGGGCCCCTGGGACCCTTCTAGAGAATCCCACTTGCAACCTATTTAATGTCTGTATTTTTCCCTGAATATTTTTGATGACTTTTTTTTAAAGGCCCTCCCAAAAGCTGATTTTGGCCCTGTGATATGTTGTACGTGAGGGCCCCACGATCAAGCATTCGATGCCCACAGGCTCTAGCCCCCATATTAATGGTATTATTAATCAAACTGTAAATAAAATCTCATTAGCAACCTATTTAGTGGGGACTGGATAGGAGCTTTATGGACATTAATTTTTTTATGCATAGTAAACATTATTATGATATGCAAATCAGGTAAATGGGTCCAATTTACTGTGTTGAGTACAGTAGAGCTGGTTTATTAAAAAAAAAACATCCTACACGTATACAGGAAGTGTCCATAAAGCTCCTATACAGTTGCCATATAATAGGTTGCAAGTGGGACATACTGCATTACTTCTACCAGAAGGTCCCACTTGCAACCTATTTAATGGGGACTGGATAGGAGCTTTATGGACATTCATTTTTTATGCATAATAAACATTATTATGATATGCAAATCAGATATATGGGTCCAACAGACTGTGTTGAGTACATTAGAGGTGGTTTAATCAAGAATAAACGTTCTACACATGCAGTGCCGGCCCGTCCAACAGGCAATACAGGCGGTCACCTGGGGCCCCGACTGCTTAGGAGGGCCCCCACAGTCCGTCTATATTTATATATTATGTAGAGCTTTTTGTTTTTCTACGCGAAAAGCAACTGCAGAAGTGATTCTCAATGCACATACCCCATTAAACACGACACAATTCACAACAACGATGAGAAAATAATACCCACCATATTTCATAAAAAAGATAGTTCTGTATAATTCATACATGACAAATTACTGAAAAATGATAATAAATACAAAACAACAGTATGAATAAAAGCAGAAAAGATTAGAAACATACACACAGCAGTACCACACTTTAATTTGCATAACAACGCCCGCGATATATTGAGAGAACGGGAGTGGCCATAATGATCATAGTATTCATATACAGATTCCACATATCTCTCCAAGTTGCTCACATTTGATAGAAACTCGAAAAAATGTCCTAAAATGTCCTATTTTAGTAATGCCCTTACCATTTATTAATGTTTAATTGCTTATTAGACATTTTGCATGACAGAAAAGGGGCTGTCAAAATTTAAATTCCCAATATTCTAATCTCTATGTTAATATGGATTTAACTGATTTGGATATTGCCTCACCACTCTCTTACAACGTCATGAATCTGGTTGCTATTTTTAATCAATGTATTTCTAATCTATGTGATGCACATCAATGCTATTTTTAATTTGAAATAAAATGGCATCCAAACACTATCTCTCTGGAGCCAAAAAGGGGAAGAAGAAAAAAGCAGAGGAAGAAAAGCAAGCTCAAAGTAAAGGTATGTTCTGCTATTCATAATACATTATTTATTGCTGTAGTATTAGGACTTGTTTTTATAAATGCAGTGATGCCCATGATCACAGACAGACTTGTGTGATATGTGAGGAAAATATTAGGTCACATTCAGCATTTTTTCGTTTAATAATTAATTATCCATCCCACCTATTCTCCCTGCTAAAAAAAACAGGTCTCCTCTTTCTTCGAAATTCAAATTTAACCCACTGTCCAATATCTCATGCAAAATAAATACATAATAAAATTGCTTTGTGATAATCATAAAAGCCTTAAAAACAAGCTGAAATGTTTCCTGCATTTCTAGTCATTTATGCATATTTGTTATGCATTTAACCTGTTAGCCAGCACCCCCCATTTTGGGCCTCACAGATGAAAATGACCTACCTAAATTAAAATGGTTAAAGTTTCTGACAACATTGTGCTACACACACAATTTATACACACAATGTATCTTTGGAAAGAAGACACTCTAGGCTTTACTATCCATCATCCAGAGTTGATAATGCTCAAAAAGATAAAAAAGTTATAGACACTGACGTGCCTTGAAAAATGGTTTTCCACACTGAATGTTTTTTTATTTCATATACAAATACATGAAATAAGTCCTGGAGCAATCCAGAAAAGTAATGGGTTGAAAGTCACGTGTCTTATGAGTTTATATTTCAAATTTGAAGAAGATACCATGAAAAATGAGATTCCTGCAATCATTTTTCTGAGAATATTTCTAGATATTTCTATATACTCTGATTGCCAGACATAAACTGATATTGCCGCACATGGTCCTACAGTCGGTAATCACACGCTGATGTGCCTCCATTCAGATTCTAATCATGATAATCATGATAATAATGGGCTATATAGTCATTAATAGCCAGTCATTGACAACATTTGATAGCTGTCATACAGCCGGTAATCACACGCTGATGTGCGCAATACAGATGGTGTGCCAACCTCATTAAAACAGTCCCATAGTGACACCTAGAGGTCGCAGCAAAATTGATGTCTTAAGTGTGTACCTCTAGAGCTGCCGTAGTTAGTGTTGCGTCAGAAGAAATTCAACAGAACGCTGTATTCTCTGCCATGCGGTTTGATGTTACAAAAGCCTTGAAAATATATGTCTGTGAGTATTTAGTTAAATAATTTTCTTTGTTAATAAAGTGCAATTTAAAGAGATGTGTAGAAATTGTATTTTTCCAAAAGATAAAATTGCAAAGCAGATTTGTTTTGTTGTCTATATAGAAAGCAACATGTTAAATATGTTAAATCCGAATGTAACAATTGAGTTGTGATGCACAAGACACATTATTTGACATTTTCTTTATTTGTATGTTTAGTTTTACAGTGCTTCCTTCAAGTAAACGACACTCAATTAAAACCTGGCATCTGGGTGCCTCTTGGAGAATTATGTTATTATCTGCCAAGCTAGTCAGGCTCAAGCACTTCAGCAGTCATCCTAGTAAGGGCAGAATAGATGGTAATTATGCAGATACAGCCACATTCCCCACAACACACACACACACACACATATATGAAAAATGTTGAAGAAAAAAAAAGAAAAAGAGTTATTTGTGCAAAAAAGCAATCGCTAAGTTCCGCCCCCGTCAGACGACAGGTGCGTCACAGCGTGTGTCACGCAGCGTCACGAGAGAGCACGAGAATTCAAATATACAATATTCTGCGGATCTGTGACTTTTTTTTTGGATGGTCTCATTCTGTTTGGGACACTGCGTGCTACAAAACCATGTTGTTGTTTTTCCACCAAGACGCTGTTTTTGAGCGTAATTTATTCCATAACGGACACAAACAATAACTCCCGAAGAAATGAAACGTAAACAAAGGAATATCCATCCATATTACAGCGTTATTGTTTCGCTGGATTAAAAGTGTTCTATTTGATGTTGTTCTGTGGACCCTTACCTCTCTAACTAAACCGGGATTTCAGCAGTGGACGCGTTTGTGACGCGTTATTACAATGATAACAGTACGTACTGCTTTTTTATTATGGATGTTTTGATGTGTACTACTTAGAAAAATTTAGCAAATACATTCCTTATAAGCTTTCCATCGAAAAACAGCGATCAATCGTCGATGCTAGAGGCTTAGACCTTCAGAATGATATATAGTTTGTCAAGATTAACTTTGTCCCGTTTCATTTATTCTATTCCTAAACAATGATGTGCAAACAAAGAGCGTTCGGTGCGAGATTGCCCTGGTGCAGGTTAACAGGTTAAAAAACGCTTTTCATTTATGCTTTATTTATGTCATATTATTTATATGCTTTATTTTTTAAATGAGTGTTTTCTGGCTTTGTTTATGTACTAGGGGCTTGTAACGAAGGGTCTGAGGCATGTGGATCCATTTGCAATCTCACTTTAATAAACTTAGACAGTGTGTCTTAGACAGGCAGTGATCAAACAACAGCGTCAGGAATATCAAAGGCAAGGCAGAGACGTAAACAATATCGGGCAGGAGTCAGGGCAGGCAGCAATACAATCGGAGTTCCAAGGAGCAATATCACAAGGGCAGGCAGCAGAGAATCAACAGAGATAAACAGTCCAGGGTCGTACACAGGAAGATCACAGAATGCAGGAATAACGCTCAGAAATGTCAGCCGGGGCAAAACAAGACTTCGCAATGAGTGTGTGAATGAGGACTGCTTAAGTAGGGAGATAATGGGGAACACCTGTGCAGGTGATTAGTCCAGGTACGGGGTGTTATGGGAAATGGAGTTCGGTAGAATCAATACTCAGGTGAGGGTGCCCTCCGGTGGCCATTGGAGAGAGCCACAGAGGTCTGATTCATGACAGGGCTATGCTGAAATATCTCAGTGTACCTACAACTGCAGAGACAATGCTGCTCCATCTGAAATTTTTCATAGCACTCCTGGTGAGTTTTATTTAGTTTGCACTCTGATACAACACACCGGTTGTATTCATTTATATTGCACAACATTGTTGATACATTACTGTATTGAAATCAGTCATTACATTGTCCATTCATTTCTGTTATCATATATTTAAGGGCCATCTGATTCCCAAGCAATAGAGACCACACCAACTGAGCCACCTGCTGCAGATGTTTCAGTTCAGCAAGCTCCACCACTTGAACCAGCTGACTGGCCCTCTGTCTTATCAGGTGCAGTTAGAACTGATTTAGTAAACAGAGGTCCAATGCAACCCAAATCTGACTTTAAATTTGCCAAAATAGAAGATGGCAGATCATGCCACCTCCACTACTTTTACACCTTCCACTACATTTACAGGACCTTGGTTAATGGTGAGCAAATTAGGAGAAGCTGGCTAAAAGCAATGCACTCTTCTGCTTTTGCTGTAAATTGTTTTCTGTTAAAAGAGTACAATTTAATCAGAAGAGGATTAAATGACTGGAAAAATGCACCATCTTACCTAAACATCCATGAGAACTCTCCTGAACACATCAAACACCTGACAGCATGGAAGGAGCTACAGATGCATCTCAAAAAGGGGGAAACAATAGACATGCACGAAATGTCACTTCTAGAGTTTGAGAAGAGGCGCTGGAGGGAGGTTCTTACCCGCTTAGTGGCTATAATCCAGTCCCTTTCACGCAGAAACCTGGCCTTGAGAGGATCAAGCGACACACTGTATCAGCCAAACAACGGTCACTTTTTAAAAGAGGTAGAACTCTCAGCGAAGTTTGATCCTGTAATGCAGCAACATATCGCAAGGGCACAATATGCTGCTGGCAAGCAACCACATTACTTGGGGAAGACCATTCAGGATGAATTAATTGCACCAATGAGTGGCAAAGTAATAGAAAAAATAGTGACAGACATTAAAGCTGCCAAATACTTCTCAATCATACTGGATTGTACTCCTGATGTTAGCCATCAAGAGCAAATGTCTGTTATCATACGAACAATCAGTCTCAATGACATTCCAGAGATCAAAGAACATTTCATTGGTTTCCTCGTAGCCAAAGCAACCACTGGTGAAAGCTTGTCAAAGCTGATTCTCGAAAAGCTGGAAGAACACAATCTTCAGTTTGATGATTGCAGAGGTCAAGCTTACGACAACGGAGCCAATATGAAAGGCAAGCACAAGGGTGTCCAGGCAAGGCTGCTGAATAAGAATCCTTGTGTTTTTTTTGTGCCGTGTGGTGCACAAACACTAAATTTAGTTCTGGCTGATGCAGCCAAAGCATCTTCAGATGCAGTGAGTTATTTTGGATACCGCCAAAAAATCTACAGCCTTTTTTCAGCAGCTCGTCAAATCTGGACAATACTTAAAAAAACATGTTGAGACATCCCAGTGTAAAGGGCTGGACAGAAACAAGATGGGAAAGCAGGATTAAAAGTGTAGAGGCTTTACGTTATCAGGCCTCAGAGGTAAGGGAAGTTCTCCTGGAAGTGAGGGACAAGGCCACTGATGGAAAAATTAGAATTGAAGCTCAGTCACTGCCAGAGGAAGTGGGCTCATTCCGCTTTTTATTTGCTCTGTCGTGTGGTACAACATTCTTTCCTCTGTCCATCATGTAAGCAAGCTTATGCAGTCACCTGATATGCAGTTAGATGTACAGTTGTGTTCAAAATAATAGCAGTGTGTTTAAAAAAGCGAGTAAAGCTCAAAATCCTTATAATACCTTTTACTTCAATACACACAAATGCATTGGGAACACTGCACATTCTATTCTGAATCAAAACATGAAGAAAACTTTAGAAAATTTGTTATTACTTTACAGAAAGTGAAGAAAAAGGAATATTAGGCTGTTCAAAATAGCAGTGTCTGCATTTTTCTTTACAAAGTCAAACATTTACTGTATAAACAGAAAACTGCTTGAAGATTTAGCTTTCTTGTGAATGACTGAACTAACAATGTTTCTGAGAACTGCTTCAGATCTGTGTTGCATGGAGTCTGGCAGCGGTGAACAGGTATTCCAGCCCAGGACGACTGCACTACACACCACAATTCCTCTGCATTTCTTGGTTTTGCCTCAGAAACAGCATTTTTGATATCACCCCACAAGATTTCTATTGGATTAAGGTCTGGAGATTGGGCTGTCCGCTCCATAATGTTAATCTTGTTGGTCTGGAACCAAGATGCTGCTGGGTTACTGGTGTGTTTGGGGTCGTTGTCTTGTTGAAACACCTATTTCCAGGGCATTTCCTCTTCGTCATAAGGCAACATAACCTCTTTAAGTATTCTAATGTACTCAAACTGATCCATGATCCCTGGAATGCGATAAATAGGCCCAACCCGTAGTATGAGAAGCATGCCCATATCATGATGTTTGCGCCACCATGCTTCATTGTCTTCACAGTGTACTGTGGCTTGAATTCAGTGTTTGGGGGTCGTCTGACAAACTGTCTGTGGACTCTAGACCCAAAAAGAACAATCTTGCTTCATCAGTCCACAAAATATTGCACCATTTCTCTTTAGGCCAGTCAATGTGTTCTTTGGCTAATTGTAACCTCTTCATTTTTTCAACAATGGGGCTTTGCGGGGGCTTCTTGCTGATAGCTTGGCTTCACACAGGCGTCTTCTAATTGTTACAGTACTCACAGGTAACTTTAGACTTTCTTTGATCACCCTGGAGCTGATCATTGGCTGAGTCTTTGCCATTTTGGCTATTCTTCGATCCATTCAAAATGGTAGTTTTCCATTTTCTTCTACATCTTGGTTTTGGTTGCCATTTTAAAGCATTTGGTATCATTTTAGCTGAGCAGCCTATCATTTTTTGCACTTTTTTATATGTTTTCCCCTCTTTAATCAAAGTGAGCTATTCTTTTGAACAATGTCTGGAACGACCCATTTTACTCAGATTTTCAGAGAAATGCACAGTACAACATTTGCAGCCTTCGTCCTTAAATAAGGGCCACTTGTTTGACACCAGTTTTTTCACAGAATGATTTACCTCTCTAATTAAAGTCCACACTGCTATTATTTTGAACATGCCCTTTTCAATTAATAATTCAGTTACACAGAATCAACAGCATGCATGTCATGACTGTTGGGTCTATTGGTTTTCTATTACTCTACCACACCTACTAGTAAAATATTTGCCATATAGAAATATAATTTCTACCAAAAACAGTGATTGATCTGGTCAGTGATGTTGGACTGCTATTATTTTGAACACAACTGTAGCTGTTGATCTGCTGAATAAGACACAGAGGTCCCTCACTGACTACAGAGTCAATGGTTTTGCAGCAGCTCAAGCAACAGCCAAAGACATCTGCGATGCCATGAATGAGGAAGCCACACTAAAGCAGAAAAGGCTGAGGAGCACAAAAAAACACTTCACCTATGAAGCTCATGATGAGCCATTCATGGATTAAAGAAGCTAGAAGTGACATTCTTTTACACAGTAGTAGATGCTGTCAAATCTTCTGTTGAAGAAAGGTTTGTCAGTCTCAGTGAAGTCTCAAGTTCAGTGTGCTCCTCAACTTCAAGAATCTGACACTCAGTGAACTGGGAGCTCAGTGTGAGACACTTAGTAAAGCTCTATCAACAAACAAATATGCTGACATCAGTGGCAGGGAACTTGCTCTTGAGTTGACAAACTTGCCACAACTGCCATCAACCAATATGACACTGCTAAGCCTCCTGTCATTCATTCTCAGTATTTGACAGAAATCTACCCCAATCTCCGGACAGCACTTCGAATTGCATTGACCTTACCTGTTACTGTAGCCAGTGCAGAAAGAAGCTTTTCAAAGCTCAAACTAATCAAAACATACCTGAGATCCACAATGGCCCAAGAGCACTTATCGGGACTTGCTGTTCTGAGTACCAACGATGAAATATGTGAGACTGTATCATATGATGAACTGATTGACGATTTTGCAGCAAAGAAGTCACGCAAAGTAAAAATCTAAGCAATGAGAGAGAGAGAGAGAATTTATTTGTATTTTATTTTATTTTATTTGTTTTATAATTTATTTGTATTTTTTTTTGTTTCCTGTATATCTATTTAATTTAATTTATCAAACACACTTGCACTCTCATTTGCAATACTTTACAATACTTTGCAGTACTTACACACCTATTTGTTTAAATCTGATCAATATTTTTACACACTTGTATGTTGAATATGTTTAAATTAATACACATTTATACACTTAAATATTGAAATGGTCTTTTCGTGCTTTTTCCTCACTGTTTTTACACAAGTGGGCCCAATATTCAAGATCTCGCCTAGGGCCCACAACTCTACGGGCTGGCACTGTACACATGAATAATACCATTTAAAGTAAGTGTCCATAAAGCTCCTATACAGTTGCCCTATAATAGGTTGCAAGTGGGACATGCTGCATTACTCTTACCAGAAGGTCCCACTTGCAACCTATTTAATGGGAACTGGATAGGATAGGAGCTTTATGGACATTCATTTTTTATGCATAATAAACATTATTATGATATCCAAATTAGATAAATTTGTCCAATTAACTGTTTTGAGTGTAGCAGAGGTGGTTTACTCAAGAAAAATACATCATACATATGATTAATCCTATTTAAATAAAGTGTCCAGAAAGCTACTATTTAGGGCCCATACAATAGGTTGGGAGTGGGACACATCCCATTTCCTATCTATATAATGGGACTCAAATAGTTGTTTTGTGGAGACAATGGTTTTAGGCTGTTTCCTCTTAAACTATCTTCATAAAACCTGCATATCAGCACTCAGCAGGCCCCCTTGAATCAGTAGAAGCAAGTTTGGTGCCAAAATTCCACTGTCCACAAAACACCTATATGAAGCCCATTATATAGGTCGAGAGTGGGAGACATCCAGGATTCCAACCTATATAATGAGACTCAAATAGGTGTTTTGTGGACACAGTGGTTTTAGGCTGTTTCCTCTTAAACTATCTTGATAAAACCTGTACATCAGCATCCATAAGGACCTCCAGAGTCAGCAGCACCAAGTTTCATGTCAAATTCATCTGTCCACAACCCTCCTATTCGAGGCCCACTGAATAGTTTAGAAATGGGATCTAGATTGGTAGACAATACTTCATTAACACTGTTATAGCAGTCCCATTGAATTAATTGCAAATGGGATATGTGTCCACTTGCAAGTTATTGAATGGGATTGGTTTAGCAGATTGGTGGACATTTATCCTACCAACCTGTTATTATGATCCCATTAAATGAATTTCAAATGGACACGTATCCCAACTGCAATCTACTGAATGGGATCGGTTTAGTACTTTGGTGGACATTTATCCTACTAACCTATTATAGCGATCAAAACTGCAATCTACTGAATGGGACCAGTTTAGTACTTTGGTGGACATTTATCCCACTAACCTATTATAGCGATCAATATTGCAATCTATTGAATGGGCTCGGTTTAGTACTTTGGTGGACAACCATTCCACTAACCTACTATTGCGATCTCATTCAATAGGTTGCAAATGGACACATATCCAACTTGCAATCTAGTAGTAGGTAGGTGAACAAACAGTAGTTTTGTGGGATGGGGGGTGGGTCCTTAAGGCAAAGCAGTGGTCAAGGGGTCATTTTGTCACTTTAGTAGGTAAGAGGACAAATAGTAGGTTCGTGGGATGGGGGCATGGCCATGTAGTGGTCAGCAGTGGTCAGCATGCTGACCTGCATGGGAAATGAACGAATAGCAGATAAGCGGGAAGGGGGTACTGCCCGAAAAGCATCCATTTCCTATTTGAATGGGGAGACCCCTATGCAACAGGTCCGAAGTGGAATGTGGTGGTGCCCTGCTTTGGAGCATGGCTGAACTGTCTCCCGTTTGGACCCCTGAGTGGTTGGACACCCAGAACCGCCTCAGTCCTCATCGGGGGTCCGGGTCGGTGGGGCGGACGGCGTTCGGTGCACGAAGTGACGTATGGGAGCCACCTAAAGGATAGCCGAACTTTTCATCGGTGGCGTGCTTCTTAGAGTCCTCCCGCGGCCAGTTGTATGTCTCCCTGACCGAGGCCTCTTCGGCATGGCGCGGCATGTCGCACAGCTGGCCTTGGGCTTTACACAAGTTTGCGCTTCCCCCAGTGAGCCTTCTCGCACAGACACTGTGCAAGGTCAGCAAGGACGAGGAACAGGTCCTGCTGGTTGCGCCATTTTGGCCCACCCGGACCTGGTTTTCAGAACTCATGCGCCTCGTGACAGCCCTTCCTGGTGTATCCCTCTGAGGAAGGACCTCCTTTCTCAGGGGCCCAGCACCATGTGGCACCCGCGTCCAGATCTTGGAACCTCTATGTGTGGTTCCTGGATGAGACGCGGCAGACTTGAGTGTTTGTCCACCAGTGGTGGAAGACATTTTCACTCAGGCCAGAGCCCATACGAGGCGAACTCTTGCCTTGGAGTGGAGTCTGTTCGCAATCTGGTGTTCTTCTCACCGAGAAGACCCCCGAAGATGCACGATTGGAGTAGTGCTTTCTTTCCTGCAAGAAAGGTTAGAGCATAGGCTGTCACCCTCCACCTTCAAAGCGTATGGGGCTGCTATCGCAGCGCATCACAAATGCAGTGGACGGCCAGTCCCTGGGAAAGCACGATCTCATCGTCAGGGTCCTGAGGGGTGCCAGAAGGTTAACCCCTGGGGTCAAAGACCGCGAAAAGAACTAAAAATACTCTGTTAGTTTTGATCGTACAGATAAGAATAAGGTATCATTTGAAACTGCAAAGGGTCTACTTTTATTTCTGTATAGTCATAATAACAACGAAACAATGTGTTTTTCTAAAATTAATAAAATAAACAGGGTGCGTTCTCTGCCGGCTCTGTCTCTGTCACCTCTCTTCACAGACACATAAATGAAACAACATGAATTTCCATGAATACTCACCTCAAATACATGAGAAATATATGTATAGAAAGCTTGAAATGTCTACTTTTAAATGAAGCAAGTCACGTCTAAAACAAATATTCTGTGATAAAGTAATCCGTATGAAACCAACGTGATGTCCAGTTTTCCCGTCTCAACTCATATCTAATGCGGTCATGCCCACGCGCCGATCGCGCTTTTCAGATTCAAATATCCACATGAGGCACGCACGAATGTAAACGCCCTCATCGCCTCCGTGTAAACAAACAAGTTCATCCCAGTTAACATTACTTTTTGTTTCTGGACGAAATACGCACTGAGATAAATAACCCAGAATTTACCTCACAACGCGATGCATCACGCAGCTGAATTATTAATAGCATACATAACATTTTACATGGAAACGGTAATTCTAGTAAACATATGTGCGCAATGTTGGAGAGTCTGAAATAGATGTTGCTCAATCAGGACATTAAAAATATACACAATTTATTCAGAGAAATAACTGACTACATACAGTAGGGACTTAAAGACATGAAGCATTATTTCAAGATGATGCATGGTTTTCAGTACAACAGAGTAATATAGTAACAGAGGCTAGCCTATTGTATTATTCAAATTAATTTCTGATACTAATACGTTCATGTTTAATAATTCCTGAATAATTACGAGCCTACATAAAGAAATAGGCTATATTTTGTGTTGGATCAGTTAACATTACCTGTGTCGGCATTGCGCAGCAGACACACCCACCTTAACGATTTAAATATATTGCTTATCCTGCCCAAAAAGACCATAAACATTGCAGATAACATCTGAAGTAAAAATGAATTTACATACACATAACACAAAAACTAATCCCGTTTGACTGATTCGCTTCAAATCGGGTGATTTTAGGTCATCGGTTTGCATGTGACTCAATGGTGCTCTCTGCTGGTAGGGAATAGTAAGATGGCGGATCGAACACTTCCGGTGGCTTCACTGCCTGTCGGCAGTTTAGAACGCAATGAGCAATCCAGTCATTATATATAGATCAGTGGTTTGGTTACCCACATTCTTGTGTTTAGCACAAGAATAAAAATGATTACAGGTTTGGTACAACATGACAGTGAGTAAATAATGACAGAATATTAATTTTTGGGTGAACTATCCCTTTAATGACAATCGGCAGCATGTTCAGTTCTGTCCCTTTAAGAGCACGCGTCCGTTTCTCCCTCAACTGTTTACTTTCACTTTAGACATAACTATGTTTACATGTAAACCTTGTGTGTTTTTGACAGTATTCACGCAATCAGACGATAACTAAGATAACTAAGTAATCAGATGCTGTTTGACCGGCCTTTTAGTGTACGCACGCTTCAGGTGTAACGCGCTCTGAATAAGCGCACGTCAGAGCAGCACGCGAATGAAATGTTTAACCGGCAAGGCTTTAGCACACGCAAATAATGTACTTTTGTGACTGCAAATAAGTGCAGTGTCTCGTGAGTATAACTAAACCACTGAATCAACATTTGATGTGAATGTGTCTCGTGAGTTGCAGTTGGAGCTGGAGCCGGGAGACATAGTAAATACAGCGCATTGCTTGAGGTAGATGTTGTGTTTTGTTAGTAAATGTTTCATTATATTACTGGTGTTGCCTCCTTTGTTCACTATTACACTACTGCATATATTGCATCTGACGCTGGTGTCGCATAGATTTGTAACATAAGCACAAACTTCTGAACGTTTCACTCTTGCCGCGATGACTGATTGCACGCAAACACACACCGCACATGCGCATGGATATCACACGCACATCAGGCAAAAGTCGGCCACATAATTCAGTGAAGGAAAATAACAAGCAGCAGCTTCTAATTCGTCATTAACATAGAAGAATACGGAGATAAAACAATGCAAGTATCGATAACAGTATCATTTGTCCTGAAGCTTATCGGTACTTCGGTATTTACCCAATTACGTACCGGTCCAAAAAAATACCGGTTCTCGGTACCCATCCCTAGTAGTGGATGCCATCGCCTTGACGTACCAATCCCAAGGTGAGCCGTGCCCCCTGGGGGTGAGGGCTCACTCCACATGGAGTGTTGCCTCCTCCTATGCGTTGGCGCACGGTGCCTCTCTGGCAGACATTTGCAGAGCTGCGGGCTGGGTGACACCGAACGGGAAGAACTGGCTGGTGTCATGCTTGCTGCGCCATTCCCCCTCACCCGGGGATGCAAGCGCCTCTTTCCTCCTCCAGTAAGTTCCCTGGACGGCGAACCCTGGTTGAGTATCCTCCAGCACCCCCGGCAGTCAGACTGGGCAGAGCAGTCTGACGCCAGGCCCAGTATCGGTGTTAGCTTGCCCGGCTATCTGGTCAACCCCTGTACTGGGCTAGGTGTCCATATGGCTTGATTCCCTTCGGCCAATCCCATATGTGTATTCTTTCTCGGTAAGGTTTCCCTCTCTGTAAACCCGTGTCTTCCCTTTGACAGATCATTCTGTCGGTCTCTGCTGGCAGTTGCTCCATCCCTACTCTCAGGTAGGACCTGCCTCAGAGACCAATTCCATATGTAGTACTGCCCCAGGCATGGGTCAGTCCATATCAGTTTGTCCACATGATACCTCCCTATGGGTAGGATGTGGCCTCCGCAGCACCCTTCTCCAGAAGGCTCGTTTCCTCACTGTTACTGCCGAGCTGTAACAACAAATAGGAAAGAATTGAAGCAAATCTTTCTGGGTCGAAAAGGTCGAAATCCCTTCTGTTAAGAAATTTCTGTGGTGAAAGTAACAGCAGCTTGGCCATCTCCAGCAGTGATGTACTCACCTGTGGTCCCTGCGGGTACCGAGTTCAGCGAATTTGCGCTGGGGCTGTGGGAAGTTTATGACCCTTGCGTAGTAGTTGTCTGACACGTGGTCGCTTGTCAACATTGCTGTGCCATAGGGTTGTGATGGAGCTCAGGTTGTGGCGCTTTCCATGGACCCCATAATGTCGTCACGACATAACTCGTAGTGACCGACAGATAGGGAACGTCTCGGTTACGTATGCAACCCTCAGTCCCTGATGGAGGGAACGGAGACGTTATGACCCCATGCCACAACCTCGAACCATCGCTGGCGGCCAGGGACAAGTTCTCGGCTCCTCAGCGTAAAACCTGAAGAGTGGATGCGCCTGTCACCTATTTATACCCGTATGCATGGGGAGTGGCTCAGGTATGCAAAATCCACTAGCCAATATTCATTGGTGTTTTTCTCTTAAAGTCAGAGATGATTGGGGCTCCCAAGTGAATCGTGTCACGCTTCACTCGTATATTGTATATGTGTATAATCATACATTTCTATACTCGACAGAGCCATGTTCATTTTGGACCCTTGCTAAGATGCTAAGGGCAGCCTGCACACAGCTGCTAGATAATGCTGATAGCTTGTGCAGTGCTGTCAAAAGTTTTTCTTGAAAATGCAGCAGTTTTGCAGTTTGTTCAGTAATTGTTTCAGACCATTTTTATATTTCAAATATAATATAATCCACATCTACAGACAACTGTATAAACATGAAAACAAATGACTGCAAATGTTTTTGTCTCTTGTTCCGGCACTCCATCGAGAGCAGATACAACATTTGTTGACAAAATTCAATGGCCATTTATTGTGGTAGCATTTTATTAATTATTTTATGGAAAACCATTTACCTCAGTATCTCCAGCTTAGAGTTTGGACTCTTCAGTCCATCAGAAAGAAGTTTCACTCCAGAGTCCTGCAGGTCATTGTTACTCAGGTCCAACTCTCTCAGGACAGAGTTTGAGGATTGTAAATCTGATAATAAACTCCCACAAGACTGTGCAGTGAGATTACATATGGAAAATCTGAACAAGATGAACACAGTAATTGCATACAGAATTAATTTTAACATTGTGATTTTTTTAAATAAATAAATAAATAAATAAATAATCAAGTATTTCAAACTCAAACCTCAATATCTCCAGCTTAGGGTTTGGACTCTTCAGTCCATCAGAAAGAAGTTTCACTCCAGAGTCCTGCAGGTCATTGTTACTCAGGTCCAGCTCTCTCAGGACAGAGTTTGAGGATTGTAAAACTGAAGACAAACTCCCACAAGACTGTGCAGTTAGATTACATGTGGAAAATCTGAACAAGATGAACACAGTTATTGCATACAGAATTAATCTTAACAATTTTTTTCACAGTTTTTCTCAATTGATTTGACACATTTCTCCAAATTCAGGTCACTGTTCTCAAAACAGTTAACACAGTGATCTGAACACTTTATAATTGTCCTAAACAGATTGTACGTTTTCATTAATTTCATACAAATTACAAATCATGCAAATAATTTTCTCAAAACAATGTGCACAAAACTCTCAAATGTTTTCACAATAGTTAATACAACCAACCAATACTTTAAAATATCTGAAAAAATGTTTTACACAAATCACAAATATTTATGTACCATTTGTCCAAACACAAGAAACAAAACTCTGTAATTTGTCATTCTATCAAATGAACATGGTATATTTTTGATTGGCCCTAAACTGAAAACTATTCGGATAATCAGACACTCAATACAGGAAATGCAGTTTTCCTTATCGTTTCCTAATCATACATACAAGTATTTAGGAGTAATGATTGACAATATGTTATCATGGAAAGATCATATTGATGCTCTCTGTAACAGAACAAAACAGAGAATATACTTTTTGTAAATAAATGTGGGTCATTCGGAGTAAGCAGGTGCTTGTTCTTTATTTCTGTGATAATGAGTGTACTGCAATATTGTAACTCTGTTTGGTATAGGAGTTTGTCTGTTACACTAAAAACAAAGCTGTTCAATCAATTAAAAATTTGCTCAAGGATTGTAGGTCAGCCCCTTGAGAAGCTATATGACTCAGCTTATTATAATAATTTAAGTCTGGCTAATAATATAGTTTCTGACCCCAATCATGTCTTGCATAATGAGTTTGAATTATTACCATCAAATCGGAGGTACAGAGTCCCTAAATTCAACAAAGTTAGGCTGAAACACTCTTTTGTGCATCAGGCAATCCTGGAGTTGAATAAGAAACTTAATCGAAAATCAAGAGTACTGTGAACATGGCGTAGTTGTACAAGTGTAGTAAAGTTGTAAGGTATAATGTATTGTTTAAGGGCGTGTAATGTATAATATGTTTTGTTTCTGTATGGATGAAGTATATGTTGTTGTTGTTAAAGGATGTTGATTGTCGTAGACATAGATACTATCATGCAAGAAAAATTTCAGACTTGTCTGACAATAAAGTGTTATCATATCATATCATATCATAATCATTGATCACAATTGCTTTAGAGTAACAATGAAAGGGAAAATATACAAAGAGCAAGAACGAATATGCAAAAATAAATAAATACAATATAAATAAAAATAAAATAAATAAAAATAAAAATGGGGGGGCCCCATAAAGAAAGAGGTGTAAATCTATGAGGTGGTGGAGTGGGTAGAGAAAGGGGCGTAATGAAAGAGAAGAAGAAGAGTGGAACAGGTAGAAAGAGAAGAGCAGAGAGGAGGATGTGAGAAAAGAGGAGAAGGAAAGAGAGAAGACATGAGTAGAGAGGAGAAACTGTGAGAAGACATGGACAGAGAGGAAGTGGGCAACAGGGTGGAAGGGGTGAAAGGAGAGGTAAAAGGTGCGGATAAATTTCAAATGAAATCAGAATTACCCTAATTGACCGTGTAAAAAAAAATTGAACACGAGAACGAGAGGAAAAAATAAATAAATAAAAAATAAAATAAAATAAGAATAATAATTAATTAATTAATTAATTAATTAATTAATTAATATTATGGCTGACCACTCCAATAAATCAATTTGAGAAAGAAATGAAATGGAGAATGACATAACTGTACAAACAATATGCCACATATATTTAAACCTTGTTAAACAAACCCTTTAATAAGAATAGAGGATATATCTAAGCCCATATATATCAAAAATGGGTCCCACCTTCTATGAAATATGGCATCTTTGCTATAAGAAGCGCAGGTTAAGTAATCTAATGATACATATTCCAGTACAACCCTGTGCCATAGTGCCCTAGAAGGCAGTGGCGAGCGGTGACTTTTTTAACCGGGTATGCTGAGTGCTAAGATCAAGACCCCATCCCCCCACCCCCCTTTTCCACCACTGAATAAAAAATAAAAAAAGGTTATTGCAACTTTTTATCTCACAATTCTGACTTTTTTTCACAGAATTGTGAGATATACTCACAATTGTGAGTTATAAAGTCAGAATTGTGAGTTTATATCTCGAAGTTCTGAGAGAAAAAGTCAGAATTGTAAGTTTGTATCATTCAATTATGAGAAAAAAGTCAGAATTGTGAGATAAAAAGTCGCAATTACCTTTTTAATTTTTTATTCAGTGGCGGAAACCATGACAAAGTGGCTTCCATACCTCATCGCTTTTAGGACACACTCAAAGAGGAAAACACCGTGGCAGGTGTCGTTTTAAAAGTAGCCTATGCACATTCCTACCTTAGGCTATTTGTAAATGAAATTCATCTCCAATCCTTCTATCGTTTCAGGTTTATCCATAGTTATTCGAATGCTAGAAAACAGCTGATTTTCCAAGTAAACCCCGCCAAATAACGTTTACACGTAGTTACGTTATGATAGGCTATGTAATATTCAGAGCGTGGGGAGATGGGGGATTCCCCCGGTCTATACGTCTCTGCATCAACTGAATGATTTATTTTATTTTTTTATTCCCAGTGAATAGGAGTTAAAACTCCCACCCAGATGACAATAATAGACCATGCAAAATACCAATAAATAAATAATAATAATATCTTTAAAATATTGCCAAGTAACGTTGCAAACAACAATAAAATCACAGAAGGACTTTAACTGTAAGCGACACTAAGTATACGGAAAACAAAGGTATTGTTTCCTATTTTTTCCTGATGTTTGTTATTATTTCAAATTTTATATACATTTTTAAAAACTTTTTTTATTTATTTACTACTTAGGCGGCATGTTGACACTAACGTCTTCAACATTGTCTATGACCAGATATGTTTTTAGTGGACTTTCAAAATTTGCTTTGCTTGAGAAAGCATGAAAATATACAGTTATGATGTTTTGTTTTTTTTTCATGTGATTTCGTCGAGTTAGTTTTGCATCAAACACAATGTAATTTTCGGCAATTGAGATCTGGCAGCAACGGTTTCCGCTTGGGCGAGCGCTTCGCGGACAGCTTACCTCGTGCATGGAATCACGCGCAGGCCAGCAAATCACTGAGAACGCGCGACAATCCTGACGAGTCATAGCAACAGAGCGGAGGCGCCAAATCCACTTATCCGGAAGCTTCCGTCACTGACGTAGATTTACAGAAAATTACAGATGTTTTCAATTAAATAATTGTACATACTTATTCCCAACACTTTATTAAGCTTTAAGTCACATCTCAAATGATAAGGTATCAACTTATAATCATGTTTATATTAATTAGCCCGTGAACTCATTCTCTCAGACGGCCTTGGTATGCGGCGCATTCGCAGCTTATATGGAGAGAACGCCACTGCCAGAAGGGGCTTTACCAATTAACCAGTTCAAAAGAATACATTTTCTTGCACAAAATGTTAGGAACTTGCAAAGTGTCTCTTTATGTTTGTCTACAATAATGTCATCATATATTCCAAGCAACATGTGTTTTGAACCACAGCCACTATTAACAGAAAAAATAACATTAAGTTCTTGTTCAACCATAACCCAAAACTTCTGAATCTCCCTACAAAACCAGAAACAGTGAATAAGATCTCCTTCCTCTGTTTTACATTTGGGCACAGTAGCGAGCAGTCTTCTTTAAATTTGTGCCTCCGCTAAGGAGAGATGTGAACTCTGTACAAAATTTTCAACTGCATTGCTTTTACTTTGTTACATATTCTTAGGGTCCCTGCATTCTTACATGCTTCCTCCCATTGATCATCTGTGATTTGTATATCAAGTGTCTTTTCCCATGTCCTCTTCAAGGAGTCTGTATTTGAAGAGCCACTATCCTTGAGAACCCTGTAAAAAGAATTTGTAGAACTGTTCGTTTGTGAAAAAAGCTCTCTCCACAGCCGAAATGTCCTGGTTTGTGAGTGTCCTTTTTCACAAAGTCTCTTAATTGTAAATAACGAAAAATATCCTGTCGTGGAATACTGTACTTGTTGACTAATTGGTCAAATGACATTAAAGTGTCCCCCTCAAATAGATCATGTAGAGTGGTGAGACCTTTATGTGCCCAAACTCGAAAATTTGGGTCTACAGTCATACAGGAAGTCATAGTTATCACAAATGGGAGTAAAAGTTGAGGTGAGTCGAGGTCGGCCCTCCAAACGCCTAATAACCTGCCATGCCTTGATAGCACTAATTGTGATGGGGTTTTACAAGCGACTTTTAAGGATTTAAATTTTTTAAGAAAAAGCTAATTTACTAAAGGAAGTTTACTGAGTGAACTTTCAATATCAAACCACACTGTTCTGGACCCTCTATGTACCCAGTCCGAGATGTAACATAAGTGAACACTTAGCTGATATCTCTGAATATCTGGAAGATCAAGACCTCCCACTTAAGATGAACCATTAAAGTTGAAATTTTTATACGTGCTTTTTTTTTGCCCATATGAAAGAACTAAACCAACCATTCAATTTCCTAATGGTTTTATGCATAAAATTTATCTGGAATCATTTGAATGGGGTAAAAAAATTTTTGGAAGAATATTCATCTTCAGGAGGGAGATCTGCCCCAACCAAGAAATAGAAAGGACATTCCACCTTTCTAAGGCCATCCGAATACATTCAAAAAGTGGAAGAAAGTTTACTTTAAACATCTGTTCAAAGGAGGGGGTAACATTAATGCCCTCAGGGGCCCATCTAAATGGAAAGGATGGTAATGCTTGGGGTATTTGTTTTAAGCCACCTATAGGCATTGCCATTGACTTATGATAATTCTATATCCTGAAAATGTGCCAAATTTGTCAATCGTGTCTAAAAGAGCTGGGGTAGAGGTATCAGGATTCATCATGAATATCAAAATATTGTCGGCATATAGGGCAATCTTATGTTGATTATTTGCTACTGTTAACCCACAAATTTCATTGTTTGTTCTTATAGCTTCTGCCAACGGTTCAATTATCAAAGCAAATAAAAGAGGTGAGAGAGGGCAGTCTTGTCTCGTCCCTCTCCCAACTTTGAATGTAGAGGAGTGACATCCATTAGTGAGCACGGCACTAAGTTATTATACAATAACTTGACCCACTTAATAAAGTTCTCACCAAGACCAAATTTATGTAACGTATAAAATAAGTAGGGCGATTCGATGCGATCGAATGCCTTCTCCGCGTCTAGAGAGATCACAAGACCATCTTTTGACTTCAACAGGCGACGCATGTTATTGACAGAGTTGCGTCCTACAATAAAGCCTGTTTGGTCATCCTTTACAAGAGCAGGGAGAGAAGGCATTCTAATCGTGTTGCTAGTATTTTGAAAAGAATCTTCAGATCTACATTCAGCAGCGAAATTGGTCGATATGACAAACAGTCCTCTGCTTGCTTACCTTTTTTCAAAATTAAGGATTTATTTGCCTCTCTCAGGGACTGTGGCAAATGGCCTTTTACAAATGAGTCATTGAACATATTTAGTAAGCGGTCAACTAATAAATTTCCAAATTCTTTGTAAAATTCACTACTGGCCCGTCTGGGCCAGGTGCTTTCCCAGATTGTAAACTCTTTATGGCTTCTAGAACTTCCTTTTTAGATATAGTGGCATTGAGGAAAGAGGTATGATCCTCTGATAAAGTGGGTAGGTTGAGGGTGGAGAAGAAAAGCTCTGTGGACTGTGTTGTATCCCCTTCTAATTCTAATTTATATAAATTCTCAAAACATTCTTTAAATGTATTATTAATAGATAAACTGTTTAGAAAGCGTTAACCACTACTATCCACAATGGACAGAATAGATTGAGATTCTGATTTTTTCTTTGTTAGGTATGCTAAATATTTCCTCACTTTATCCCCATGCTCATGTATTTTCTGTTTAGCAAAACGAATTTTCACTTCTGCTTGTTTTGTCAAAAGAGAATCTAAAGCAGATCTAAGTGCTGAGATTTCCTTCATTTTAACAGGGGATGGTTTTTTTAATGTATAATCTCTCAGCATCCTTAAGCTTTGATTCTAAGATCTCTTTTTGTTTGGCTTGTCTGTGCCTTTTACTTAGTGTGTATGCTAAAATAAGGCCTCTAGAAAAAGCTTTGGATGTTTCCCATAACAAAGATGGGTCTTCAGTTGAGGCAGAATTAATGGACATGAAAGAGTTAAATTCCTCTGTAAAATATGATAAAAAAAATTATGGTTTGCTAAAATGAATGGGTGAAATCTCCAGCTATTAGACTTAATATTTTGGTTCCCAAAGGAGAATTCAGAAAAAACTGCTGCATGATCAGATATAGATATATTCCCTATATGGCAAGACATTATATGTTCCAACATATTTTTTGGAGAAAAGAAATAATCTATCCTAGTATAACAGCTGTGGACCCTAGAAAAAAAAGTATACTCTCGTTCTGCAGGATGGCAGGCCCTCCAAATATCTACATAGTCATCTACTCAAAGTCTTCACAAAGAGCCTTAACAGTTTTAGCCTGAGTTGATAATAATGGTTCACCTGTTGGGAATTTATCTATAATGGGGCATAAATGACAGTTAAAATCTCCCCCAATAAACAATGTCTTAACTCCCCAATCTGCTAATTTAGTCAAAAAATCACCTGGATGGCCAGGAGGCCAATAAATGTTCATAAAAGCAATTTCTTCCCCATATAATAACCCCTTCACAATTAAATAGCGCCCTCTTGTGTCCTTAATAACTTCTACTAATTGGAATGGCACACCTCTCTTAATTAAAATAACTACGCCTTTGCTCCTCGAAGTAAAAGATGAGAAAAAGACCTGGCTAAATCCCCCCGTGATAGCTTAGGATGCTCTTGATCATTTAAATGGGTCTCCTGAAGTAAAGCGATATGTACCCCCTCCTTTTTTAAATAAGTTAAAACTTTTCTTCTCTTAATAGGTGTATGAATACCATTAACGTTCCACGTACAAACTTTCAGATTTAACATTCTCAGGATATATCAAACATAATGTAGTCCAAATATATAATTTGAATGATGTAGATGTCAGCCAAACTAACAAGTGGTGAGCCACAAAAAAACCTCCAGGAAATAAGAAACTAACAGATACAAAGAACATGAACAGGAATAGTTGAACATCAACGAAATTACACACTTTACCTCCCGTTGCATAATGGGAGCACCAGTGAAAAAGAGGTCTCCTAACGACAGAAGGAAACGAGGAAATATCCAACCAGAACATCAAGCGGTAGTGCCGCCATTCGTGACCGCATAACTTAATAAACACTACGATAAACACAATAAGCCAACATGTCTCAATGTCCCATTTAAATTTTCAATATATAAACTCACACCAATGTACAAATATCTGGAAATCCTATGGTGCATGTTGGGCAATCAAGTATTACCAAAGGGCACTGCATCCAGCGAGTCTAGGAACGCCTCGACAGCAGCCGGCTCATGAAACACCTTCACCAAGCCACGGAAGTTTACCTTGAGGAGGGCAGGGTAAATTTGCCTGCATTTCGTGCCTAGGGATTTTAGGCGTTTCTTAACTTAGTCAAACATCCTGCGCTTGTGAAGGACAGATGCAGAAAAGTCCTGAAAAAACATCACTGTACTGTCTCCAAATTTCAAAGGGAAGCCACTGATCCCTGTTGGTAATTGGCGTTTTCTTACGTGGCATACTTTCTGATTGCCTCAAAAAGTAGTTATTTATACTCATAATGGTAAACGCAAGACATGAGCGTGCTAAAATTATAATATGCGGGTTGTAATAGTAGGAAACTCAGCAAAGTGACACTACCGCTTAACTACACACAGCCTCCCTTCAAGCCTTCATCTTGAAAACCCCCTGTACTATGATTGCTGATAGTACAGATTTTTATGTTTTTTACTGTAAATGTCCAAACATTTTTTCTGAATTTAAGTTCGAGATCATTCAGGTGGACAATCAAGATTATTTTGAATGGAACAGCAGCATTGTTGACATGGTGGTCCAGAACAACATCACCAGCCACAAAGGAAGAGGCCTGTGGAGATGTTGAGACAGGAGCTTTTCAAGCATGGATTCAACCTTCTTACACTTTTTCTCCAGTGATGCAAGTGCAGCAAATATTTAGTGTAGATAAAATGCAATGAAATTCTCTTCAAGACGTAAATGAAAGGCAAGATCAATTCAAGATAATTCATGTATACAGCACGCATATGAAGCATATGAATACACACACACGTATATATGTATGTATATATGTGTGTGTGTGTGTGTGTATATATATATATATATATATATCCACTACTGTGCTGTAAAAGACTGATCTGTAGTTATAAGAAAAGTTTGTTTGCAGTTCTTGCTGCTAAAGGTGGCATAAACAGATTTTAAATTTAAAGGGACAATTAGTTTTTCACATGGGTGATAGGAGTTGGATAACTATTTTTTTTGTTTAGATATACACAATATGTATAAAACAAAACTCCCTGTTGAAGAATTGCAATAAACACGTATTTTCATTAGTGTATTTGTGCATCTACAGCGGACTATGTTTTATAATCATTAGAGAACAAACCTATAGATTTGACATTAATATTTACTTTTAATAAACGCATTACTAGAAAAATTGCAGTGCAGTGCTTTTAAGATAATTTTGTGTTTGGATGGCTATGCTAATTGTTTTGAGAACAAGTACATTGCATTGGAGAAAAGTGTCAAATCGATTGAGAAAAACTAAATAAATAAATAATCAAGTATTTCAAACTCAAACCTCAATATCTCCAGCTTAGAGTTTGGACTCTTCAGTCCATCAGAAAGAAGTTTCACTCCAGAATCCTGCAGGTCATTGTTACTCAGGTCCAGCTCTCTCAGGACAGAGTTTGAGGACTGTAAAACTGATGACAAACTCCCACAAGACTGTGCCGTGAGATTACATATGGAAAATCTGAACACAGTAATTGCATACAGAATTAATCTTAACATTGTGATTTTTTTAAATAAATAATTAACCAAGTATTTCAAACTCAAACCTCAATATCTCCAGCTGACAGTTTGGACTCTTCAGTCCATCAGAAATAAGTTTCATTCCATGATCTCGCAGGTCATTGTTACTCAAGTCCAGCTCTCTCAGGACAGAGTTTGAGGACTGTATAGCTGAAGATAAACTTTCACAGGACTGAGCAGTGAGATGACACCCACACAGTCTGTGAAAAGAACAAAACAAATAGCCATATTAATGTAAATTTATCAGATAGGCTATATAGTTTATAATATGGAGTGCATGTTTGTACTGAATAACACTTTATAATAGGAATACAATAACAAAGCACTTACAAATTATTTCAAAAATATTATAGTTCATTAGTAATTTATAAACTGTAGTTAATACATTATTAGACTATACACAAGTAGTGAATTCATCATTGATTGTCTCTGTAATTATTATATTTAAATACATCATATGTAAAGAGTTAGATAATGCTTTGTTGACAACTTATTAACCATAGATTGTTCTCACTTTAGGTCACAGAAAATCTGAAAAGTCATAAATTATGTGCTTTAAACCAGCCGTTATTGGACATTAATTGCATTCATATTCAGTGTTCCTTAAAATGTTTACAAATACATTAAGTACAAATACACACATTGAGTTTCCATGTTTTACAGGGACCTTCCGTAGAAATAGTTATTTTTATACTGTATAAATTGTATATCCTGTCCCCTCTAAGCCTAACTGTAAGCCTACCCCTAATCCTAACTGATATTTTAACAACATGATCTAGTAAGTATTTGTATGTATTTCATATTGACATCATTATGCTATTTAAAGGAGTAGTTCACTTCTAGAACAAAAATTTGCAGATAATGTACTCACCCCCTTGTCATCTAAGATGTTCATGTCTTTCTTTCTTCAGTCATAAAGAAATTATGTTTTTTGAGCAAAATTTTTCAGGACTTCTCTCCATATAATTGGCCTCTATGGTGCCCCCGAGTTTGAACTTACAAAATGCAGTTTACATGCAGTTTCAAAGGGCTCTAAACAATCCCAGCTGAGGAAGAAGGGTCTTATCTAGAGAAATGATCGGTTATTTTCTTTTAAAAAGTATATAAACTGTAATTTTTTAACGTCAAACGCTCCTCTTGTCTAGCTCTGTGTGAACTCTGTTTTTTCTGGTTCATGACAGTTAGGGTATGTCGAAAAACTCCCATCTCATTTTCTCCTCCAACTTCAAAATCATCCTAAATCGTCCTACATCGCGATTTTACAGTTTTTTGTAAAGGGCGTTTGACCTTCTTTGCATGTTCACTTTGTAAACACTGGTTTGGTACTTCTGCATCGATGTAGGACGATTTTGAAGTTGGAGGAGAAAATGAGTTGAGAGTTTTTAGACCTACCCAACTTTTATGAACTGGAAAAAACAGTTCACGCAGAGCTAGACAAGAGGAGCGTTTGAGGTTAAAAAGTATATAAATTGTAAAGAAATTTTAAGAAAATAGCCAATTGTTTCGCTAGATAAGACCCTTCTTCCTCGGCTGGGATCGTTTAAAGCTGTTTTAAGATGCATTTAAACTGCATTTTGGAAGTTCAAACTCGGGGGCACCATAGAAGTCCATTATATGGAGAGAAATCCTGAAATGTTTTCTTCAAAAAACATAATTTCTTTACGACTAAAGAAAGACATGAACATCTTGGATGACAAGGGGGTGAGTACATTATCTGTAAATTTTTGTTCTGGAAGTGAACTACTCCTTTAATTTTTTAAAAAGTTTTTCTTAAAAAGTATGTTTAACTTTGGGCATAGGCTTACTGTATTTGTACATTTTAAGAATCTCTTAATACTAATACAATTAATAATGATAAAAATGACATTTTTTGATATACCATGACCTAACCTAAAGTGAGAACTATTTGCAGTTAAGTTGTTTACAAAGCATTAGCTAACTCTTTATATATGAGCTATGTAGGGTATTAGAGTGAATCAGACAATTCAATATTTGATCAGATTGGTGTTGAACAACCAAAGAGCAAAATTCCACAGGACAACAGGATGTCATAAATCTGCCCACAATACCCTGGCGCCACAAGTCTGAAGCATGTCCACCAACTAGCAACTCAGAGCTCACAGCATTAAAACAAAAGAACACTTATTGATAATTCCAACTCAGGAAGGAGATTGTCAATTTTGGGGCAAGTAACCAAGATTAATGGTCAAAGACACAGCACAGCATGACCATCACAGGAGAAAGATCATTAATAGAGACCTTGTTGGGTGGGTTTCCCCCACCCAAGACAAAGACCAGACTGAAATTCCTTCTAAAACCTTTTGGTCTTCACAAAGAACATCCTCACTTTACAGAATGGCACAAAAACTGCTGTTACAGGTATATCTGCACCTAAATGTTGCTAAAAGGACTTATGAGCAACTACTCATTTCTATGCATAACTCCATATTGTGTATGTAACCAGGGCCTAAAACTAACTTTTTGCCACACCTGCCGATGGCCAGTGACGGGCTAAAATTTACCGGCCAAAAATTATTTTTTTTTACCAGCCATGAAACTCTTTTTGTAAAAACAGGCAGTTATTACTACTACAATGACTAAACATATTTACAATGTTTTTAATTTGTCCTGCTACTGGTGCCTCTATTAAATGCATTTCCCCTCAATTTTACCTATTAATTATATCCATTCAACATTACAGTATAATTGAAAGCCATTATTTTTTACATTTAATAGGCTCTGAAATAAGTGATTTTAAAACAATCTTCACATAAACTATAAATTGTATATGCATGTTCTTTGATTTACATCTTCAGCAGGTTTCACTTTAAAAGCAGCGCTGTCTTTAAAACCTGATACACATGACGTGGATCTGAGGCACATCCAATTTTCTCCAAACTCATTTAAGACTTTATTACTCATTTAAGACTATGTTTACGAGGCAACTCGCCAAAACCGTGCATTTTGACATAATTGTGTGTGTTTTTGTCCATTGAAGCGCTACTGGTGCGCTGTCTGAAGCAGCTCAGCGTATGCAAACAGCCAAACATGCAGCCTTTCAAACTACAGCCTACTTCACTGCACCGTTTAGGCGGCGAAACCCCAGGTATGTATCGCCACATTCTCGGGTTATCAAGAATCAAGTAGGGAAGCGTTTATCTTCTGAAATGAAGCAGCAATATCTTCTCAGGTAAAAGTTATTAGAACCGTGTCTAGGGGCAAGCTGGCCATCACTCTGCTCTG